>CAUYQU010045146.1:0-52094 GCA_963574635.1 Cheracebus regulus | reverse complement strand
TTTATTTATTGCATTTTAGGTTTTGGGGTACATGTGAAGAACATACAATATTGTTGCATAGGTACACACGTGGCAGTGTAATTTGTTGCCTTCCTCCCCTTCACCTATATCTGGCATTTCTCCCCATGCCATCTCCCCCCCTGGGCCCCCCCCCCCCCGGGGCCGCCCGGGGGGGCGCCCCCCGGGCCCCCGGGGCGGGGCCCATTCACGGGGGGGTTATGTGGGGGGAATGTGGGGGCGCCCCGGGGGGGCCGGGGGAGTTGGGGGGAGATAGCATGGGGAGAAATGCCAGATATAGGTGAAGGGGAGGAAGGCAACAAATAACACTGCCACGTGTGTACCTATGCAACAATATTGTGTGTTCTTCACATGTACCCCAAAACCTAAAATGCAATAAAAAAAAAAAAAAAAGAAGGTGAGGCTCATTTGGTTAAGTGACTTGCTGAAGCTCCCACAGCTGCAAAATTCCAGAGGTAAATCATTTTTTTTTAAATCATTGAGGCCTAGATTTCCATTTATTTTCAGGTTGTGAAGATTCTGGAATTAGTGGGAAATACTGATTCTGTTTGATTCTCTAAACTATGAGGCAAGCTACACACCTAGGTAATTTTTTCCCCTTTCTGATCTTGTTCCATAATTTATTTTGGTGGTTTCCAATAGTTTGCTATTAGAAATAATGCTGTCACAAATATGTTTTCCCCTTTTATTTTTAGTTACTATAACTACATACTTATGGGACACAGAGTGATATTTTGGTACATGTATGCAACATGTAATGATTAAATCAGGGTAGTTAGCATATCTGTCACCCCTAACATATAATTTCTTTGTGTTGTAAACATTCACCATCCTCTCTTCTAAATTTTTGGAAACGTACAATAAATTATATTAATCCTATGTATTCTACAGTGCTGCAGAATACTAGAAGGTATTCCTCCCATCTAGCTTAATTTTGGATGCATTAACCAACCTCTCCTCATCCTCCCCTCCCCACATTTCCCCCAGCCTATAATAACCACAATTCTATGTTCCGCTTCCATAAGCTCAAATATTTTTTAGTTTCCACATATGAGCGAGAACATGTGGTATTTGTCTTTCTGTGTCTGGCCTATTTCACTTAACATGATGTCCTTTAGGCTTATTCATATTGCTGTGAATGACAGGATATCACTCTTTTTATGGCCAAATACTATTCCAGTGGGTGGTTATCTATCTATCTATCTATCTATCTATCTATCTATCTATCTATCTATCTGTCTATATCTCACATTTCCTTTATCCATTCCTCTCTTGATGGACATTTAGGTTCATTCATCAAAAGCAAAAAACAAATAATCTAATTAAAAACTAGGCAATGGATCTAAATAGACACTTCACAAAAGAAGATAGAAATGGACATCAGGTATATGAAAAAATGCTTAACATCACTGATCATCGAGGAATGCAAATCAAAATCACAATGAGATATCATCTCACCCTAGTTAGAATGGCTCTTATAAAATAGAGAAAAAAATTAATGCTGGCATGGATGCAGTGAAAGAGAAACTCATATATTGCTGGTGGGAATGTAAATTAGTATAGCCATTATGGAAAGCAGAATGGAGGTGCCTCAAAAACGAAAAATAGAACTAGCATATGACTTAGCAATCCCATTCCTGGGTATGTATCCAAAGGAAAAGAAATCAGTATGTCACGGGGATACCCACACCCCTATTTTATTGCAGGGCTATTCACAATAACTAGGGATCCAGATCTTATTCTGTCTGACTTGGAAGCTCCATCCAAGCTCTTCCACTCCTCTGCTGCTCCTGAAAGAACCAACATCCACACACACGGCAGAAGGGATGTCAGACTGGCTTAGGGGACAAGGAAAAATTTTACAGTCGATACATGTTAACCTTTAAGTTCAGATTCCTGGATGATGCATTCGGTGATGGTCATGCTCTGGAGCTTTCAAGGATTTGTTTTTTTCTTTGGAGACATAGCCAGCCACACCAGCTAATATTTCACATTGGTGGGTATGTTTTCCTTTTTGTGAGAAGGTAACAATAGTGCATAGCATGAAAGGAACATGACTAGATCCACACAACTGCATTCCTGCTTTTGTTTTCATTTGAAACAAGTTCCTTTTGAGGAGAGTGGAGAAGTATGCTTTGCTGGAGGAGGTTAACCCCTTACTGGGAAACGATTTTGCTTTGGTTAGTGTAAGATTAGGCTGCGACTGATTAGAGCCTCTAAAATCACAATGGCTAAACCAGTAGAATTCTGTCTTTCACATAAAATCCACAAGGCAAGGGGCGGTGGCTCATGCCTGTAATCCCAGCACTTTGGAAGGCCAAGGTGGGTGGATCACGAGGTCAGGAGATTGAGACAATTCTGGCTAACATGGTGAAACCCCGTCTCTACTAACAACACAAAAAATTAACTGGGCATGGTGGCACACACCTGTAGTCCCAGTTACTCAGGAGGCTAAGGCAGGAGAATCCCTTCAACCTGGGAGGTGGAGGTTGCAGTGAGCCGAGATCGCACCACTGCACTCCAGCTTGGGTGACAGAGCGAGACTCTGTCTCAAAAAAAAAAAAAAAAAAAAAAAAATCCACAAGGCAGCCCAGGGCTGCTGTGGAGTTACCTAGAACCAGACCCAGCTTCTCTCTTGACACTTTGTTGTTTCTGGCCCAGACTTTTGTTTTGTTTTGTTTGTTTGTTTTATTTTTTGTTTTTTGCTATTAGCTTCAGTTCTTGTATTTTATTTTATTTTTAATTGTATTTGGGCTCTAGGGTACATGAGCACATCCCACATCCTGCAGGATTGTTGCATAGGTACATACATGCTGTGGTGGTTTGCTGTCTCCATCCCCCCTCTCCACACCCCCCCACCTCCATTGCCTACATCAGGCATTTCTCCCGGTGTTATCCCTCCCCATCCTCTCCGCCCCCACCACTGTCCCTCCCCTCCCCTCCCCTTCACGCCCCCACTGAGCCCTGTGAGTGTTGTTCCCCTCCCTGTGCGCAGGTGTTCTCATTGTTCATCACCTGCCTATGAGTGAGAACATGCGTTGTTCGGTTTTCCGTTCTTGTGTCAGTTTGCTGAGAATGATGGTTTCTAGGTTCATCCATGTCTCTAAAAAGGGCACGAACTTATTGTTTTTTATGGCTGCATAGTATTCCATGGTGTATATGTGCCACATTTTCCCTGTCCAGTCTATCATCGATAGGCATTTGGGTTGGTTCCAGGTCTTTACTATTGTAAACAGCGCCGCAGTGAACATACATGTGCATGTGTCTTTATGATAGAATGATTTATAATCCTTTGGATAGATACGCAGTAATGGGATTGCTGGGTCAAATGGAATTTCTATTTCTAGATCCTTGAGGAATCGCCACACTGTCTTCCACAATAGTTGAACTAATTTGCACTCCCACCAACAGTGTAAAAGTGTTCCTTTTTCTCCACCTCCTCTCCAGCATCTGTTGTCTCCAGATGTTTTAATGATCACCATTCTAATGGGAGTGAGATAGTATCTCAATGTGATTTTGATTTGCATTTCTCTAATGACCAGTGATGATGAGCTTTTTTTATATGTTTGTTGTCTGGCCCAGACTTTAACCTCAAGGTCTAAAATGTGTGAGTCCATCTTCCAGGCAGCAGGTTAAGGGGATGGAAGACAATGAAGGGGCAAAAAGCACCTATTTGCTGTTTTTGAAGAAGGTTATCAGATACTTCCGAGACATTGGCCAGAAATATTGTTATGGAAACACCTCATTGCAAGGGAGATGTGGTCTTAATGCTGGATGACCATGCGCTTAGTTAAAAATGAAGGACGTGCTGGGCATGGTGGCTTACGCCTGTAATCCCAGCACTTTGGGAGGCTGAGGCGGGCTGATCACGAGGTCAGAAGTTAAAGACCAGCCTGATCAACAGAATGAAACCCCATCTTTGCTAGGGATACAGAATTAGCTAGATGTGGTGGTGCACGCTTGTAATCCCAGCCACTCCTGAGACAGGAGAATTGCTAGAACTTGGGAGGTGAACGTTGCAGTGAGCCGAGATTGCGCCACGGCACTCTAGCCTGGGTGACAGAGTGAGGCTCCATCTCAAAAAAAAAAAAAAAGAACAACCAAGAAGGACATGAGAACGGCTGTCAGGGGACAGCTAGCAGTCTGCCACCAAGGTCTTAGAATTTGACCCTTGGCCCTCCCAACCCTTCCTCAAACTCTGAACATCTGCACGCAGTTAGTGGACATTTGTTACACACTTGAGCCACCAACTCTAAAGAAAGTTAAAACGGCATTCATTGCAATTTGAAAATAAAGACAAAGGGTAATATGTTAACATTCATAATAGTCGTGATCTCATCTCAGTGAGAGAGATGATACCGTTTGCCATCTTTCACCAAAAACATAATTTCTGGGGCTGTGATGGAGGGCTTCCAGGTCAGCTTCACAGATGGTTTCTTTTCTTACTCTTTATTTTCACTAAATTGGAAAAGCTTAAATTACAGTTAGAAGTAGCAGCAAATGATTGATGATTCTTTCTAGTAGTTCTGCATAACCAAAGATGGACATGAAAATTGGGGCTGTTTCTTGCTGAGGCCCACTTCCAGTATTCTGTCAGAACATTGCCACACTTGGGATTGGGAAGGTTTCATCTTAGGGCTGCCACATAGGTTCCTTATCAACACTTTGATTTGATTTTAGCCAAAAAACATGTCTTTGTGTTGCGTTACAGTCCCTGGGTGTGTTTCCTAATTATGCTGGGTGACTATGTCATGTCTGAAAACTATTTTTATTGCACTATCTGTATAAGTTTGGGCAAGTCATTTCCACTTTCCCTGCCCTGGTTTCCTCAGCTGTGGAATAGAGGTAGTGTTAGTACTGGCCTTACAGCATAGTTGTGAATATTGTGTGAGCTGACACACGTGACCACCTAACTCAGAGCTGGTGCATACAACACACTCAGTAAATAAGCATTGTGGTGATTGTTATTTTCAGGTATTTTCAAACTCTATCCAGGCCTTTCACACCATCGTCCAATCTCCTTGTGAAATCTTGGTTTACTCTTCATTTTTCTGCCTTGTAAGTCATGAGCTTTCTTCCTCCAAGTGAGGTTTGGTTCTGAACGTTTGAATTACTGCACATATTTTGGAGCTGTCGTTGAAAAATAATAGAAATAGTTTTCGCTTGCATTAATGAGTGCCATAAAGTATCTTTTTATTTTGTTCATCATTTCAAAAACTCATGTGAGCACCTCCATAGACAACGTCTTTCAGTGAGGGGAAGTAGCCGCCTATTTGCCATCCATCTCTCTGTCGGGCACACTGAAAACGCAGACAGTCAAAGCCTGTGAGTTGAAGACTTTCTATATGATCTTCAACACCAAACCAAGGTCAGAGGACATACTTAATGAAGGATTGTGACATCAGCTTGTTCTACTTTCTCTCTGAACACAGTGAAGGAGTTTAAACACAATGCTTGTTAATTATGCAGGTAGTTTTAGAAACTTCTCACCAATAATGAGACTTTTGCCAGTTTTTCCTATTTGGTTTTGGTCTTCTTTAGTTCTTTAGTGACAAAATGAATTAAATTCATATCAGAAAGTATTTTTCCCCTGTTTGTGCTTGATTTTCTGGAAAAAAAAAAAGTGAGTGTTTATTTGAAGCTAAGGCTGCCTTTCTTTCCTAAGCTGACACCTATTTGTAACAGACACGGTGACAAGGGCCACATGAATTGCTGGGTCAATCAAACCTGACTTTCAAATACTCATCACTGCATTTCCTTTCCTTAGTTTTCATTTTTGAGAGAAATCAACACACAACACAATCACGTATCCTGGGACATAGGTTCATGTTCTGTATTTATACAGGAGCCCTGTTTATGATTTATGTTTATGATATTATTTTGCATTGTACCATTGCCATTATGATTTATAGTATTACTTCTAGGCTTCCATGAATCACTTTTTGTGGTTTGGGGCTATAACAGCATGATAGTAGAATAAAAATGCAAACTTGAACAATAAACGGTAAAAACGTGTGAATGGAGATAAGTTGCCAGCTATTCACTGAATGCAGGCAGAGGAAAACCAACCACTTGTTATTAAGAGTGTAATGAGATTTGCATGAAAATCATAATTGCTTACATTTCAAATCTGTGACCAAAATTGTTTTAACTTGTTTTTTATTCTTCTGAAGCTACTGAACTTCCAGGGGCCACACTTTGGGAACACCATCCTACTATTTTCGATGACAGCATCTTTGAAATAGACTGATGATCTGGGTATGGGTAGGAAGGGACTGGTCCCTGGTGAATTTTAAAGATAACAAAAACCAGAAACTGAAGAAACAACGGGTCAGGCTTCTTGTGTGGAAGAGTTGGAGAAACAGGAATTTAAGCTATGTCCTTACAAGTGTTTCCGTTTGTTCTTTCTTTGTACCTTGCAGAATAAAAGCCAGGGATCCATCTTTGTCCGGATACATGCCCCGTGGCAGGTGCTGGCCAGAGAGGCAGAATTCTTGAAGATCAAAGTTCCTACCAAGAAAGTATGAGCCTGTTTCTCCTGGGTTCTGGGCCTCCTGAGGGCCGGATGGATGTAAATAGTTTGGGAATAGGGCCACATGGGATGGGGGTTTTGTGGAATTGAAATCACACTTGCCTCCCCAGGGGCCCGTGATTCGGGGGAACAGGGAGGAGTAGGGTTGGAGAGATCCTCCCACCTCAGATCACTGCCTGGGTTTGCTCCATAAGAAGCAATACATTGTCCCTGCCCGTGTTCTTCATTTTTCTGTTTCACCTCCTTTCTCTCTCTTCTCAGGGTCCTAGTATGGCCAGGCACTTTAGTGAACAGAGTAATGAGAGAGCGGGCTGCAAGCCACGCTGACTGCATCATAGCATGCAGGGGAAACAGCATCAAATTTGCTGTGGGGATACCTATTCTGGTTATAATTCTGCCACTAAATATTGTGTGGTGGTGGGTTTCACCTATCTCTTCTGTAAATCAGAAGGTTCTTAATCAGGTGAATTGATTAAGATCACCTGGTAAGTGTTTTCACAATGTTCATGCCAGTGTGCCATCTCTGGGAATTTGATCTACTTGGCTGGTACAGAATGAGGTTCTCATCAGTGTTAGGCAAAAAATTCCCCAGGAGGTTCTGATGCACATCTGGGTTGACAGCCACACAGTTTGAGGTAGTGATGATGTTTGAGGTAGTTTTTTTTTTTTTTTTAATTAATCCAGGATAGTCTATAAATAAACAAAGTCTACCCAGAGGCCAGGCACAGTGGCTCACACCTGTAATTCCAGCACTTTGGAATTCCAGCACCTGCCCCCTTGTCACCATGTCCACTCTCAGTGCCATTGTTATAGTCAGCAACACTATTCTGATTTACATTGTTGGTTAACACCATCTTCACTACCAACGGATCTGCTACCTCCATCAAAAATTCCAGCACTTTAGAATTACAGATATGAGCCACTGTGCCTGGCCTCTGGTTAGATATGGGAGAAGTGGAGGATCTGAGGTCAGAAGTTTGAGACCAGCCTGGGCAACATAGCAAACCCCCACCCAGACCAAAAAAAAAAAAAAAAAAAAAAAAACTACCCAGGGAATTTTCAGGTGACATGTCTCCTTGCGTAACAAAATCTAGCAAAAGAGGCATGTGCTCACAGATACTCCATTCTTTAGGTATTTTAGGGGAAAGGAGTGGCTATTGATTTTGACCATCTGTGATGTCTCTTAGGGAGGGTCCTGTGGCAGATGGCACTCTAGTTTAACCATGGGTGAACTGTGGGTGGTCTCTCTCTCTTTCTCTCCCTCCACCCCCTCTTCTCTCTCTTTCTTTCTCATACACACACCTCACCCTCCCCACACCCCTCCATAGTGTAGTTGTATAAGTGGTAACTTACCACGACAAAGATCATCTCACTCATTGTAACTGTCATCATCATAATTTTCATGCTCCCCACCATGAACAGAATTCCATACTTGTTGCCTTCTGTAGCACCACTAAGATCACTTGCCCCCTCATCACCAATACACTCTCAGTGCCATCTGATTTACATTGTTGGCTAACACCATCTTCACTACCAACAGATCTGCTATCTCCATCAAAAACCACTCATCAAATACCAGCATGTTTCTGATACCATTATGAGTCCCCTAATTCAGAAGAATAAAGTCTATGGGTTCTGTCCTTATAGATTTATTACAATGGATAATAACTCTACAGCAGGTGGACACATGCTATTTAAACAACGAACAAACACAAACATGAATATTAACTACAAACATTTTCCCAAGAAAAGGTGATTTTTTTGTTGGGGGCACATACCTGGAGTGTCTTAGTTTCACAAGGACCACACCATGTCTTTCCCCTTCAATTGCACTGCTGTGTTTTTTGTCTCCCAGTTTCAGTCCTCTCACTCCTAATGCTGCTGCCCTCAAATGCGGGTGCCATATTTGTTTTGGATCTCTGCTCCTCCTTAACTAATGTTCTCTGGATTTCCTAGTAACGTGATACTAGTTTCAGCTTTGGGTGGAAGCTTCTGCTTCCTGCTGGTGGGGTCCAGTTTTGGCCTACCCTATCATTCCTCTTTTTTCTGTCTTCCTTCTAACTCCAATGTATTCTTCTCCTTTCTCTGGTTTATCTGAATGTGTAATGTTCTCTTAATCTCATTCCATGTGTGTCTTGTTTCCTACGTTTTAATCTCTACTGCTGATCCTTGGAAAGGAGGTGAGCAAAACTCTAATGCCCATGCTGTTATTTCTGTTCCCCAGCGTGATCCTTTTAGGAGAAAACCTAGAGACATAGCAGAAGTGTGTCCTTTTTCAACCACCCTCGCTTATTTTCCCTCTTTGCATTCCTTCCCGTCTTTCCACTCTCATGCTTTTCCCTTTCTTCTCTCTTCCTTCCACCTTCCTCTTTCGATGCCTCCTCCCAGCCTCCCTCTCTGTTCTTTGTACACCGTATGACACCTCCACATCTTGTTTTTTTTTTTTTTTTTTTGAGATGGAGTCTTGCTCTGTCACCCAGGCTGGAGTGCAGTGCTGCCATCTTGGCTCCCTGCAATCTCTCCTCACCAGTTCAAACAATTCTCCTGCCTCAGCCTTCTGAGGAGCTGGGATTACAAGTGTGCATCACCATGCCTGGCTAATTTTTGTATTTTTAGTAAAGACGGGGTTTCTCCATGTTGGCCAGGCTGGTCTCGAATTTCTGACCTTGTGATCTGCCTACCTTGGCCTTCCAAAGTGTTGGGATTACATGTGCGAGCCACTGCGCCTGGCCAGACACCTCCACATCTCTTGTATTTCTACCACCTTCTCCTCCTCAGTCCCAGACTTGGCTCCTCAGTAGTGCTTGCCTTTGGTCCCTCTGGTCTCTCTTTGTCCTTTCATAGGCTTATACTTTTTAGAGCATAGTTTTGCATAAAAGACATTGGCCTTCAGCATTTTAGTGCCCCTATATATTAGCTGTCTGGAACTTACGTCTAGTTTAGGCAGTACCTGCACTTGAATTTGTAGATGAGTTGGCCAGGGTGAGAATATACTATTAAGCAGCCATCTCTGGTTTTCTCTCCCCCTTTCCATTTTGGTAGACTTGGCACTAGTGGAGTCCTTGGAAGAAGAGACTTTCTAGCCTGTGTTCCACAATTATTTGATGTGTGATTTGGGGATGTCATCCCATCTCTCAGAGGCTCAGTTGCTTCATCTACGACATGGGCATGTTCATACCTGCCCTATTTTTCTTAGAAGGTTGTTGTAAGGATCTGATTCTTAACCAGTGCTGTGTAAATGCAGGAGTTTGTGTCTGCTTTCTGAAATATTTTGATGTGTATTCTCACTTCTTAGGCCCCCAGGCAACGCCCTGTCCGACCAAAGAGGCAGCCAGCACTGATAGTGCTCCCTCTGTAAGAAAGTCCCTGGAGAGGCACTGAGGAAACAGAAACAACCCATGCTCTCAGGGTGCTGACAGTCACAGGGCACACAGGAGGAGTGCAGGTGCTCAGACATAATGCATTGATGGGATACTGTGTCAAGTAATAACCCATTAGTTCAGCACTAATTCTGTTGGTCAATGTGGTGGGTTAGGGAGTGGGGAGAGGCAAAGCCATGTGGTTGCCCCTCCAAGGCTACAGATAAAACAGAAAGAACTTTTTTCCCAAAGTTTCTTGGTCCCAGACTGGATACAGGTGGACTGTTTTGGCTTCCTTTTGCCACATGGCCCCAGATCTTCTTTTTCTTTTTTCTTTTCTTCTCTTTTCTTTTCTTTCTTTCTTTCCTTCTTTCTTTCTTTCTTTCTTTCTTCTTTCTTTCTTTCTTTCTTTCTTTCTTTCTCCTTCCTTCCTTCCTTCCTTCCTTCCTTCCTTCCTTCCTTCCTTCCTTCCTTCCTTCCTTCCTTCCTTCCTTTTCTTTCATTTTCTTTTTTTGACAGAGTCTCTCTCTGTCGCCCAGGCTGCAGTGCAGTGGTATAATCTCAGCTCACTGCGACCTCTGCCTCTTGGGCTGAAGCGATTCTCCTGCCTCAGCCTCTCAAGTAGCTGGGACTACAGGTGTGCGCCACCATGCCCGGCTACTTTTTAGTAGAGACAAGGTTTCACCATGTTGGCCAGGATGGTCTCGAACTCCTGACCTTAAGTAATCCTCCCCCTTGGCCTCCCAAAGTGCTGTGATTACAGGCATGAGCCACCGCACCTGGCCCCAGATCTTCTTTGTATCATAGAATACAATAGCTTGTAGTGGAGCTCACAGAGAGTACCATAGACAGGTGAGGGGGGATAAAACTTGGTATGCTGGGCAGGATGCTATGTTTGTAAAAATTAATCTGAGGCTCTGATCCCAGGGTTGGGAGTCTGGGTTAAACCCGGTTCATGAGTTGACGGAGGAGTGTGGAAAGTGGAGGACAAGACTCGTGGACTGTGGAGGACTAGTGTTGAGCATGGTGGCATGCTCTCTTTTTAAAATGGGTTTGGGAAGTGACCAAAATCAGAAAAAACCCCACATTTGCTGAGAGCCACATCCTGATGGTTGTGGGGGGGTGAAGGAAGAATGAGGCATGACGTGGGATCAGTTAAGCGTCCTCCAGGCAGTGGAGGCTTGGAGCATAACTCAGCGGGGTCCGGGGAGACTGGGAAGATGGGGAGGAAATCACAAAATCAAGATCTCAAACCTGGACAAATCCATTGTAATGTGTCCAGGGACTCCAAGTCCTGAGCACAGATATTAACTGGGAGGGGGAAACTTGGAAGGAAGCATTTGTTTTCCAAAAACAACAACAGAAGAGCCAGCATTTCGTGAGAGACACTCAGGATCCGTGCACAGGAGGGTGTGGGAAGTCCTGGCCTTTGGCCCCGAGCAGCCTGAGAAGGTTTGAAATGGGGGTATGGGAGCAGGTGCTTTCTCACGTCTGCTCAATACCAAGATGGCTCTTCCAGAGATTGTGGTCAACATCTCTGTTGATTTCTCATTTGCTTTTTTGTATATATGAATGCACATTCTGTTTCTCATCCCTTACATTCACTTACTCTTCAAGCCTCTAGCAGAAACAAGGTCAGAGCAGGCTATTAGGCATGACTTCCTTGCCAAGGAAATCATATTAATCTAGCCAGAGTCCACTAAATTTGCCATAAGTGACATGACTGGGATGGGCAAAAATCAGTTTTGTCCGATCTGTCAGAACTTTTGTTGCAATTATTAATAGAGAGACTGATATTGCAGGGGTCTCAGTTGCTGTCCCTGGAGCATGCCAGAACTTTAGCTTTTGTGTCCTTTGCATGCAAGTAGATGTGGTTAACTTCCAGCAGGTCATGCCATTTTAGGAAAGCAGGCTTAGAGCTCTATGCATCTCCAAAACAGGAGTAATACATGCTGTGGAGGGAAGTGGTGATGATGTCCTCTGAATGCCTGGCAGAGAGGCAACACAACACATAAGAACTGCCATTATTACTGCTGTCGGTATTGTTTTTCATAGCAAGGTGTGCAGGTAGCGTAGCTGGTACAAGAGTGGGTTGTTTCTGCTTTTTAACTTTCTTCTCTCTTCTTTGCAGAGTTGGGGGAAGCAGGCCCAGTCCCTCAACTCTGCCAAAGCAGCCAGAAATCTGTGGAGATGCAGGAACAGATGGCCTTTGGACTATGTGCTGGGGATTTCTGTTTCCTAGAGCACAGGTCCTTGGGGCATCTGTAAACACGATGGCTCCACGTGCAAGGTCTGCAGTGCAGTTGCTGGGAAAGTCAGTGAGAAGACTGCTGAGGTCCCGTGGTGCAGGAGGCAGAACTTGAAGGCACCAGTGTTAAGGGAGAGACAGCAGACATGACAAGTAGTCCACCTGGAGTTCTACTGTTGGGTCTGCCCCCATTAACCTGGGGTTACTTGAGTCACATCTTCATCTGTTTCCTAAAAGGGACTTGAGATGGATTACAACTAAAAGAAGGAATCCACTTTTAGATTACAACTAAAAGTGGATCATTTTTTTTAAAGGACAGATAAAAAGAATCATGTAATTGGGTGGGGTGGGGGGGTGGGGAAGTAGGAAAGTGCAAGGTAAATAATGATAGTGGAAACTAAAAATAAGGGTGATGGATGCAAATGAGACAGAGTTGCATGCTGGACTTCCTGGTAGCCAAGGGAGAAAGGACTGTGGCTCACATGGTCGATAGGAATTGGCATCTGTTTTGCCAAAAGGGGCAAATTTTTCCGTTGTAAAGGACATGAACAATAGAAGGGACTATGTTTTCAGTAATAAGTTCACACACACTTCTGGAATGTTCTTCATGTGGCCATTGCTTACACTGAGTCTGGATACAACTGAGTCTGGATACAACTGAGGATGTAATAATGTTAAACTGCAGTTGAGGGAGGGTTGAATACAGAGTAATGTCTGCAAATTTCTGAGGATCTAACTGGGTTCAAAGATAAAGGTTTGAGCAGAAATGCCATTGATGCTTTTCTTTTCCATTGAACCATGTTTTGAAATGTTTATGTCTACTAAACTGCATTTATTAAAGAATAATTTATCTTCTTTTCTTGAACAGATAATATATATAATTGCAATTAAGCCTTATTTCTCAGGGTGAAAAAAATTGGTGTTTCCACACTGAGCTGATAGAATTCCAGTTAAAAAGCAAAGAAACTTGGCATTTTTGGTTAGCTTGAGTTGCCCCTTAGGAGGAAAAGGTAATTCCATTTAGCTTTGGAAATGATTGGAAACTGGTCTCATGTCCTTGTTATTGTGTCTCTAGAGACTCTGATTTGGTAGCCCTGGCTTTTGCAAAAGCTCCAGAGGAGAACTTCTTCCTGGGTCATGGCACCTGCTGGCCTCAGGGACTCTACTCAGCCAGGACTGTAGCACCTCTTGTTTCTCAGTTATCCAGATTTAAGGCTTGTATTGTTGAATTAGTTAGGGTTCGCCATAGAAACAGAACTAACAGGATACAGGCACACACAATCACGCACACACACACACAGGTGTTATGAGTAATTGGTTAATACAATTATGGGGGCTGGGAAGTCCCAAGTTTTGCAGTCCGTGAGATGGAGACCCAGGAGAGCTGATGGTGTAGTTCCAGTCCATGTCCAAAGACTGGAGAACTAGGAGAGCCAATGAATAAGCTCCAGCAGCCTCAAGACAGTTCAAGTTTGAAGGCAGGAAAAGACTGATGTCCCAGCTCATGCAGTCAGGCAGCAAGAGTTTCCCCTTACCTGTGGGAGGGTCAGCCTTTTTGCTGTATTCAGGCCTTCAAGTGATTGGATGAGGCCCACACATTAGGGAGGGTAATCTGCTCTACTCAGTCTACTGACTCAAATGCTCATCTCATACAAAAACACCCTCATAGATACCCCCCAGAATGTTTGACCAAATATCTGGGCACCCAATGGTCCAGTCAAATTGACACATAAAATGAACCATCACAAGGCTTGTCCTTTCAAAGTCAATTTGTAATGGAATGAATAGTGGCATTCAAAAAGATATGTCCATGTACTATCCCTGGAACCTGTAAATATAATCTTATTTGGAAAACAGATCTTTGCAGTTATAATTAGTTAAGGATCTCAGGATGAGATCATCCTGGATTTAGAATAGACCTTAAATCCAACGACAGGTATCCTTATAAGAGAAAGGCAGAAAGAAATTTGATAGGGGAGAAGACTATGTGAAGAAGGCAGAGATTGGAGTTATGCAGGTTCAAAGTAAAGAATGCCTGAGGCCATCAACAGCTGGAAGAGGCAAGAAATAATTTTCCCTTATAGCTTTCAGAGATAGTGCAGCCCCACTGATACCTTGATTTCAGACCCGTGACCTTCACAACTGTTACAGAATAAATTTGTGTTGTGATAATTTGTTATGGCAGCAGTATGAAACTAATACACTCGTCTTCTGGGCAGGAAGCAGTAAGCAGACAATTCAAAACCTAGGTCTCTGGTAGGCTTGTTGGCTTTCTCTGTATTCCAAGAATCCACTTTGTAGATTCTAAGATGACTTGGAATAGTCTTGTTTATTTACTGCCTTTGAGTTTGGGGGCTGTATGAAAGAGTCTTTGTGCATGGATCTTCCTACATGACCTTGGCATGTCGATGACTACGTTTTCATGTTCCATTCCTGTTTTGATGAAATAGAAGTGTGTAGTAGAGGCTCGCCTTGTTATGAATGGTAGAAGGAAACCCAGTGTGGCTAATGTCAAGAAGAGCTTACTCCACTCAAGAATTATTTTACTATTTCTACTTCTATTTTCAAAGACAGTAATTGGCTTAAGTAACAACTTCTGCCTTGGTAAGAGGTGTCTGCAGAGAAAGATATTAGCATGTTTTAAAGCTTGTCCACATTTCATGATTCTTACATTTGACTTTGAGGAAGAAGGTTCATAAAACTACTTTGAATTATGCCAGTCAAAATAAATTATCTGGAGATCAAAAGACATATAGCCATAGGTATAAGTTGATAAATAGATAAATTAATTAAGTTTTAAATATAGCTAATAATGCATCTCACATGCTAGGCCATCTCATAAGAGCCTTATGTATATGATTTGTTTTTACCTTCACAACAACGATATGAGGTAGGTATGAGCATTAGCTTCATTTTATAGTTGAGAAAACCGAAACTCAGAGAGGTTAATAAACTTACCCAAGGTCACATAGCTTGAAGGAGATAGAGTCAGGGACTCAAAATCATGTCTGTCTGACTTCAAAGCCATGCTCCTACTCTCTCACTTTACTGAAAAATCCATAACTGGACTTGAGGTAGTGGATAGTGTGGTCTAGAATGGCACTTCTCAAAGTGTATTCTATAGAATGATAGTCTGTTTTCCTTTTGGATTATTTTTTTCTTTTTTTTTTGAGACAAGATCTTGCTCTGTTACACAGTCTGGAGTGCAGTGAGTGGTGCAGTCACAGCTTATTGCAACCTTGATTTCCTGGGCTCAGGTGTTTCTCCCACCTCAGCCTCCTGAGTAGCTGGGTCTACAGGCACAAGGCACCATGCCTGGCTAATCGTTGGTAGGTATGGGATTCCCCCATGTTGCCCAGGCTGGTCTTGAACTCCTGGATGCAAGTTGTCCATCCACCTCTGCCTCCCAAAGCGCTGGGATTACAGGTGTGAGGTGCCATGCCCAGCCTAGTCTTTGGTTTTGCAGTTTTTTTCATGGTTGAACAAGTTCAAAAAACACTAATGATTACAATTTACCAGAACAGTCAAAAGTTTTGAGAAGCCTCGTAGTAAAAATAAACAAACAAACAAACACACAAACAAAAACTGGTTCAATTTTTTTAATGTCTTTTTTTTTTTGTTGAACACTTGAACACCTTTTAACATCCTGGGGAACCAGCTTTCCACAGAACATACTCTGGGGAATTCCATCCTAGATTAAATAATCCTGGACTAGGAGAGGCAACATATTTCAGTGTTCATTTTTTAAAATGGTATTATCTAGCTCAGTGAGTTATTCCACATTCCTGGATTACAGCTTTCTCACCTGTAAAGTAAGAAGCTCAGTTCCTAAATTATATGCCATAGCTTTTAAATGCTATGGTCTACATGTAAAGCAAATGACAGTGTGTGAATTTATTTTTTCCCTTGTTATTGATGTTGGCTGAGGAGCCTGAGGGCAGTTACCCAGTAGGGTCAGCTACATTCTGATTGTTCACAGACATCTAAGGGTAAAAGAGTCCTATGTCTGTCACCTCTTCAAGCGTTGCTGTAAACGTGGTAGTACACTTAGCCTGTGCTGCCTGTTCCGAAGCTGCCCTGTGTCCCCGAGCCTGGTAACATCACCGGGCTTTCTCTGGGTTCACCCAGGCTGGACTGCCCTTCTCCAAACCACACCTCTCTGTGTAGCCTAGACAGAGCTCCCTGATTTAGACTCTTGTCAAAGCAGTGTACTTCACTCTTTCCTCCATGGGAGGAAATGCTTTTCAAATGCTTGACATAGTTGTCCCTGGTCCTAGAATGTTCTTTGCATTCCTGCCTGGATAAACAGATACTACTCATCCTTTGCTCCCCAGCCTAAATCTCACTTCCCTCATAGACCTTTCTTTATTCCTTCAGCCCGAACTGATCTGACCTTTTCTGGACTCTTAGTTCACAGCCAGTGTTTATCTTATCTGTTAGTTTTTCTTCAACTGCTTCTGGTGCCTTACTTTTGTGTTTCCAAATATATCATACACCTCCTAAAAGCAGTTCTACAGTTTATGTCTCTTATGTGTTCTCGGCAAACTCTAGTATGGTGTTCCTCAAATAATATTTGCTCAATAAACACCAGGTGGATTAACCCACTGATGCTTCCCCCACCCAGCTGCTTGTTTGGGTTGTGATCCCTAGCAGAGTTGCTCAGCATGATGAGAGATGTGTCAGCTCACAGCTTTACATAGCTCATGTGGAATTTGGCAACAGGAGTTGCCCCACATTCCCGCCTCACCCTGACCAACTCCCTCCTTTATCAGAACTGTTTTTGATAGCTCAGTAAATCCAGAAAGAAAAATTAGGAGAAACTCTCTGAGTTGTTATTTTTTTGAGATGGAGTCTCACTCTGTCGCCCAGGCTAGATTGCAGTGGCGCAATCTTGATGCAACTTCTGCTTCCTAGGTTCAAGCGATTCTCATGCCTCGGCCTCCCGAGTAACTGGGATTACAGGCGTGTGCCACCACACTCAGCTAATTTTTGTACTTTTAGTAGAGATGGGGTTTCACTACATTGGCCAGGCTGGTCTCAAGCTCCTGACCACAAGTGATCCACCTGCCTTGTGGTCCCAAAGTTCTGGGATTACAGGCATGAGCCTTTGCACCCGGCCTGAGTTTCATTAAGAATGGAGAACTTTTAGATTGTATTTAGCCTTCAGCATGACTTACTAGACAGAGTCTGTTATGATTATTGTCAGGAACTTTTTAAATGAGCTAGAACTGATGCCGTTTACATGGGGTTGGTTGGCTCTATGTGGGGTCTTCCTCTTTCTGTCAGTGCCTGTTCTCTAACACTTGTTTTCAACAGAGGCACAGCTGGGAGGATAGGGTTTATATTTGATACCTTTATGGGATTTTTGGTGCTTGCTCTTTGATTGCGATTTAAATAGACTGGAAAGAGTGTAGAATGCTCTTATTCATTTTGTTTTCTGTAATGCTTCTCACCGCCAAAAATAAGAAAATATAATTGGTGATTCCTAAGTGCTGCAGTTCCCGTGAGGAAGCTGAGATGGTCATGGCCATGTTCTGGATGGGCACATAGGCCTGGGAAGACCCCAGCCCCAATGACTCAGTGGAGGCCTGTGAGTGGTCAAGTGTGATTCAGGGCCCAGAAGCAGTGAAGTTAAAAATATAAAAATGTGTTATAATAGCAAGTTATTCTAAACCATTTTATCAGCAGCGCCCACAACAGTGCCTGGTATACAGCAGGCACTAAATAAATGCCAGTAGTGAATGAAAGGGTGAAGAAGAGTCGTGCATACCAGATCTCACCTGGTGGTGGTGGCGTGCTGGAAGGTGATGCTGAGATGATTCTGAGGCTCCATCCAAGGGCAGTAGGCAGGAATCCTGTGCTCCCTCAGGGCTTCCTGCCAGAAAAGGGCAGGGCATCATGGTGGTATGTGTATTGTTATAGCTGCCCTGATCTGTGTCCTTAGTAGCCCCTTCAGTTAATGTGACTAGATTGTATATAAGAGGTTCTTTGGAAAGTTCCATTTTCCAACCAGTCATCTGGCCATCCAGTGAATATTTATTGAGTATTACCATGCACCAGATACTTTGCTGAGGGCTGGTGATTTAGCGGTTACACTAAACTTACAACTGTTCCCTGGCCCCATTGTTGTGGGGAGGATTCAGATGTTATATGGCTAGTTATAAATTGGAAGGCAAAGCCGGGCATGGTGGCTCACACCTGTAATCTCAGCACTTTGGGAGGCCAAGGCAGGA
This sequence comes from Cheracebus regulus, assembly GCA_963574635.1. Classification (NCBI taxonomy): domain Eukaryota; kingdom Metazoa; phylum Chordata; class Mammalia; order Primates; family Pitheciidae; genus Cheracebus; species Cheracebus regulus. The sequence continues at coordinate 33,704 of CAUYQU010045146.1, read as the reverse complement.
GGGTCACTTGAGGCCAGGAGTTCAAGACCAGCATAGCCAACAAAGCAAGGCATCATCTCTACTAAAACTAAACAAAAATTAAAAAAAGTAGCTGGGTACAGTGGTATGCACCTGTGTTCCCAGCAACTCAGGAGGCTGAGGTGGGAGAATCGCCTGAGCCCAGGAGGTTGAGGCTGCAGTGAGCTATAATCATACCACTGCACTCCAGCCTGGGTGACAGAGTGAGATCTTGTCTCAAAAAATAAAATAAAATAAAAAATTAAAAGTGAAATAAATTAGGAGGCACCAACAGAAGAAAAAGACTGAGGAATGATGAGAGAGCCAAGCAGAGGAGACTCATTTAGATGGTGGGGGGGTGGAGAGGAAGGGAAGGCGCCATTTAAGCTGAGATGTGAGCACTGGCTAGGAGTCTGTGGGTGGGAAGAGCAGGTGAGAACCTCGCAGAAGAGGGAAAGACATGCCCACAGGCCCCAAGGTAAGAAAACCCTGGACTGCGTGTGGAACTGAGGGGAGCTAGGGTGGGAGCAGCTCAGAGAGCGGGCCAGGGGCTGAGGCTGCCAAGGGAGGCCGGAGGCATGGTACCTAAGCAGCCTTGTCAGCCATGTAATTTTAAAAGCTTGGTTTTAATCCCAAATTTTATAAGTCAGCAAACATTCATTCATGTGTAGAGGACCTCCTGACAACAGAATCAAAAACCATAAACAAATACAAAATTACACACTAGAGAATGTACATTGTGAAAATACATCACTGTCTGTCTACACTCAGTGTTGCTGCCGTCGGGAAATTTACCTGTGGACACGGGTGGGGCCGAGGGGAATGGGCAGCCCCTATTCTTGGTGTGCACAGAGCAAGTCTCCCTTTGGCTCCAAGTTGTAGCTGACCTTGGCTGCTCCTGGTGCTGTCTACCTTTTGATCGGTGAAGGCTTAACGCTCACTTGCATGGGTGAATGTGCAGCAAGTGAGCAAGGACAGATGCTTAGTGGCACGGAACCCTCAGGTCCTCCTCAGTGCATGCGTGTGTGCCTCTCACAGGCACAACCTGGGGAGCGGGGGGAGAGCAGTGGGTGAATTCCACGGCATTTGTGGCTTCTCTTGGTCCTCTCTTCTTCAGCTCCAGAATTTTCCACCCTTGTCCAGCTAGTGACTTGTACCCCTTTCACACGATTTGTCTTCTCTGTGTGTCTGAGTCTTCAGGATGAGTAAAAAGGTGTGATGATCACCTTCAGCCCAGCGCAACCTCTCAAGATGAGTGAGATGCCGTAAGTAATAACCATTGAACTTCGACGATCCAATGACTGGAGGAGGAGCAGAGGAAAGCACCAATAAATACAAAGAGGCAGATGATGGGCATTAATTTCTGTCGACACATGTGCTCCCAGCTGCGGCACACATTCCGTTTTTATGCCCAGCCTGCATTCTTCCTGGGTGACCTTTCCTGCCTGCTGCTGGGAGAGACACTCTTAGGCCACTGCAGACATTAGTGACTCATGGGTCATTAAGATTATGTTGTTTCTACTTTATACTGTTCGACCTTTTCCTTGATCTTCGGGATCATTGGATCTCCCAATGTTTGTGCACCTTGGGCATGTTAGTGAAACTTTCTGTAGAGGAAACAAATCATCCCTCAGACCACACTGCTGTGCCCCTCTGGAGGGGAGAGGCTGAGGGAGACAAGGAGGAAAAAAGAAGTAAGAAAAGACAGTAAACCCCTTAGACTGTGGCAGTGAGGCCAAAGTGTGCTTTCATGAGAACCACATTTAGCTCTGGAATAAAAATTAAGAGCAACATACTTGAAAAATTATGTATGATTTTAAGCACATGAAAGGCATATCATGTACCCAGGGAGGGCATAATGGGGCACAGCTGGCTAACATGTGTCTTGCCATTTCTGAGGCTGTTCATAATTCTCTGTTGTCCAAGAATAACTGTAATAATGATGCCACTGCTGATTGTATTAATAATAATAAAAAGGGTTGGGATGTCTTTCCTGAATCCCATTGAAGGCAAGAGGAGAGCCTGGGCTGCTGGGTTTGGCTGGAGCAGAAAGGGTCACTACAGCCTGCTTCCTTCTCATGGGCAGTTTATGGAGCCAGCCAAGGATCAAAGGACATTAGGTTGAAGGAAAGGGCTCTAGAAGGGGAAGGCGGGAAGCTTGGGTTCCTGACATGATTTTACCCCTGAATGTGGCCATTCCCAGCCCCTCTGAGTCTCAGTGTCCTCATCTATGAAGTAGAGATGCCAATCCTACCTGGCAGGCACACCTTGCAGAGTTTGTATGGACCGTGGATGAAATGATGCTCAGGGAAGTGCTGGGTACACTGCAAAGCATTCCATACGCAGAATGGGGTGTTATCATCCTTATGTTTCTCCAGCGCTTGCCACTATCAACCACCAAGCTCAGGACTGGACATCTAGGAGGTACTCAGAGATGCTTATACCATGAATATTCATTCTTTTTTGTTCATTAAATGTTGGAAGCCACTGGACAATGCTTTTTAAAGTATTTGGTTCAGTTTCCTCCTTTATGATTTGTTAGGTGGATCTGGAGCTGCGCTCAGTCTAAGGCGAATTATCCTCCATTGCTGAATCGGTCTGAGCATGCTACCCCATGCCCTGTGAGTGAGGGGATTTTCCCATCCAGCTGGTGGGCATAAGTGCTATTTCAGATGGTTCCCCCTACAGTCTTGGGTACTTTCCTCACATTCATGCTGCTGAGTACTCAAAGCAGACCTTCTGCATCTCTCTGGGTGCTCTGTCCTGTGAACTCTAGTGGCTCCCCAGACATAGAGCTTGGTCTTCTCAACTCAGGGAGTTTCCTGGGCTCCACCTGTCTCCCCTCATCTCTCAAGGCAGCAAGTTGGACTCACAGGGTTCCTCTTCTCTGTCTCCCATCTCTCAGGGATCACTGCCTTTCATTGCCTGATGTCCAGTATCTTGAAAATCATTATTTTATATATTTTGTTTGGGTGTTTTGGTTGTTTCAGGCAGGAGAATAAATGGGTCCCTGTCACTCCATCATGGTAGGAAGTAGAGGTTGCCTTGTTTTCTCTCTGGAGATAAAGAAGCTGGGAGAGGGAAATGACTTTCCCAGAGCTGCACATCTCACTGGTGTCAGCAAGGAGGCATCCTCCTGTCCTCACTGTGTGCCAGCACACAGGCGGGGTCCCTGCTCTCCATAAGTCCACGGTTTGTTGGGGAGATGGACAAATCAACTGAGAAGTTGAAACAGATGCATAAGTCAAGAAAAGCAAACCACAATATATTTTATGAGGTGGGTATTCATCCACAGGGTACCAAGAAAGCATTGCAGGAAGTGAGAGGGCAAGGTAGGGTTCCTGGGAGGTTTGGTACATGAGCCTTGTCGGGAGGGAGAGGCAGGAGTCATCCAGGTGGGAGAGGAGGGAGGAAGTCTCAGGAACAGGTAAAACACACAACAGCTTGGAGGCAGGAAGTAGGTCCTTTGCCTCAAGTCCAGTGTGCATGGTGTGGTACCATGGGGGACACCTACGTGTGTTTTATTGTGGGTATGCTCCTGCTTCATCCCCACACTGAGTCCCTGAAGTCTGGAAATTTCTTCCAACACAAGTCTGCTATGGTGTTTCAGCCTGGGGTCTTGCTCAGGCTATGCAGCTGATGTTACCATGAGGTTTCTGGTGGTACTCTGGTCTTCCAACAATATTCCTTTCAGTGATACGGAGCATTATCCATCAAGAAACAGTTGAAACATACCCCAGTCCCACTCCTGGTCCCAGTGAAACAGCACGGGAGCCCACACCCTTTAGCCCATGTCTCTAGGTGAGCCCTACCAGATCTATTGCCAAGGTGGACAATAGGTGGAACCTCCCGGAACTGCCTGGAGGTTCTCAGCTGAACGTCTGCCAGAGCCAAGCCCTGAGACGATTGCTGGGTTAGAAATCTGCATAAACTAAATGCATGCATTTCTGGCCCCTGTGGGTGCTACACTCCTGGGTACCTTTGTACTTGGTAGGAGGAGGAGGGGGAGGCTTTTGGCCTATTCGAGGTCTTAGGCTTTTGGCTCACCTCTAGCCTGGTTTATTTCTGCCAAGACCAAACCAGTTGTCTTATGACTCTTTGGATCCCAGTTTGGGCCCCTCCAGTGACAGCAACTGCTGTCGTCAATGGTGGTTCCCCAGAGATTTCTCATTCATTCATTCATTCAGTCAGTCAGTCATAAAACAATAGTGAACATTTTGGACATATCCTGTCCTCATGGGATTATGGTTTGGTAGGGATGGCTGGACATTCATCAAACAATCACTCAATAAGTGTAAAATTACAACTGTGATAAGTGTTATGAAAAAGGGGAATTAGGGCTCATGAAATACTGAGCCCACCTTCGTGGGACTTGCCATTATTTGAAAGCCAAGAAAACCTTTTCCCAGGAAGTGACAATAATGTGAGACCTCACCGTGAACAGAGGTTGGTGAGCCAGTAGGTCTTCTTTCTAGGCCAAAGACACCTGAGAGGTGAGTTCTGTGCATTGTAGTGATTGATGAGGTTTGGTAGAAAGGTCAAGACCTTTATGATAATGGAGGCAGTATTGTAAGTTGTACACTGCTTTTCCCCATGACAACTCACATTTTAGCAAATGAAACAGAAGAGTAAAGTGTCAAGAACACGGGCTTTGCCAAGGGTTTAAATCCCATCAGTTATTAGCTTATCGACACTATTTGTGTGATCTTGGCTGAGATACTTAACTCTCTTGGCTTTGCAACGTGTTTTAAGATTAGCACTAAAGTACATGGAAAGCCAGGCCCACGGGAGATGCTTAATAAATGCTATATGGTACCAGAAACAACAATCCCCTTGTTTCAGAATGCAGGCTTACCCTTCTTCTCACACAACTCACTTGATTATCTTCTCAATTCACAGCTCTGGTTTTGTCACTGTTCACACCCTTCACTGTCTTCTGTTGCCTCATGCAACAGATCTTCATGCACTCGACTCAGTTTGCTCCAGCTGAGTTTGCCACCTGAGACCAGTGCATGGAGATCTGTTGCACAAGGCAATGGAAGCACAGGTGATTGTCACTATCGCCCATCAGAACCCCTTTCTCCAAGCAAACCAGCCCATGTAACTCTCTTTAAATTCGGCTTGAACTTTTCCACATTTTTTGTTTGCCTAGAATGTCTTTCCCTGTATCTGTTCAAGCCTTATTCATCAAAAGTATTTATAAGTTAATGTTAAAGAAATATGATCAAAACAAGATATGAAGCATGCATAGAAAATGAAATAAATGCTTGTCACTGGGGGAATGGCTAAACAAATTAGTATTCATGTCTACTGTGTAATATTACACATCTATTACAGTAGCTGTACGCAAACTAGATATCTATGATATAATGTTAAATAAAGAAAAGCAAATTATATAGCAATATGTGAAGTATGGTCATAGTTGCCTAGGAAGGAACCTAGTTCTATCTATACAGAAAGAGTAGGGATTAAATATATTCCAAACAGTTAAGAGAGATTTCCTTTGGAAAGGAGGTGGGGAATTGGGTTGGAAGTCAAAGGAAACTCCTAACATTTAGTTAATATACTATAATGGTTTCAGCTTCTTTGTTTACCTGAACTGTGTTAATTTTGTAATTGGAATTAAATCAAAATGCATAGAAAAAGCTTTAGAAGAACTAAATAAATGGTGGTTTTGTTTTAGTTGTTAGACTGGGGAGGCTCTTACCCTATCCTTGCTTACCATTATTTTATTAAAGAACAAAATGGTAATGGAAGAACATTACCGTTCTGCTAAATCCAACTGAATGCTACTCCCTCAATGAAACATTTTCCTAATTCCTCAATTGAATGTGCTGTCTCTGCTCTTTGAACCCTCAAAGTACTTTATATATCTTTTGTGGCATTTTCTCACTCTATCTTAGTATTTCAGGTACCCAAGTATGAAGACAAGTATTTGTCTTACTGCCCCTCTACATTGAAGTAACATGAAGCTATCATGGTAGAGAAGGAAATAGGATTTCAAGTCAGAAAATCTGGATGTTGCCTCTTGTTCTGAATATCTATCACAACCTGACAGATTAGCCCACACTTAGTAGCTTAAAGCAACAAGTATTTTATTTTATCTCATGATTTTTTTGGTCAGAAACTTGGGTAGAGCTGGGCTGGTTGATTATTCTGCTTTACTGGGGCCACTTGGTGGTAGCCAACTTGGGGGAGGCTGGATGGGAGGGTTCAGGAAGGCTTTAGTTTCATGCCCACTGCTTGGCAGGGCAGCTGGAAGACTGGGCTCAGGTGAGTGTCTTTCCCTCACTGGGTACTCTTAGGGCAGCTCTGTAGACTTTTTATGGTGTGACTCAGGGCTTCAAGGGATAAGGCAGACCAAGGCTGATGCTGCCCATTTTCTAAAGCAGTGGTCCCCAATCTTTTTGGTATCAGGGATTGGTTTCATGGAAGACAATATTGCCATGGACCAGGGGTGTGGGTTGGCGGCCGGGATGGTTTCAGGATTAAACTATTCCACTTTGTATCATCAAGCATTAGATTCTCATAAGGAGCATGCAACCTAGATCCCTAGCATGAGCAGTTGACAGTAGGGTTCATGCTTCTATGAGAATCTAATGCCACCACTGATCTGACAAGGGGCAGAGCTCAGGCGGTAACGCTTGCTCACCCACCACTCACCTCCTGTCGTGTGGTCCAGTTCCTAACAGGCCATGGGCCAGTACCAGTCAGTCTGTGTCCCTGGGGATTGGGGACACCTGTTCTAAAAGATGGAACTGGCATAGTGTCACTCCTGCTATACTCCACTGGTTAAGCATCCACAGAGCCCACACAGATCCAAAGGGGTTGGGAACAGAGATGCTACCTTTTAAAAGAATTTGTGTAAAAAATATGTGGCCATCATCAATTTATCACAGCTTTGCTATGAGAAATACAACTTCTGTGTCTCAATGACTCCATTTGCAAATTATAAAGACCAAAACCTATAATGTATGCAAAACATGCTATGCATTATAAAAAAGAACTGTGTGCACTATAAATAATAATTACCTTGGTACTAAATCTATGCCTTACTCGTGAAATGTTTAATACTTTGAAAGCAAACTCATTTAAACACAGAAAAATTTCTAAGGAAAACACAAAGAACGTGTTGCTGGATGATCACATAGAAGCATGGTGTAGTTTCAGACTATAGACTTTGGATTAGGTTGACACAAATAAAATCCAGTCTCTGTCACCCAGTTCCTATCTATGTGGACTCTGTTAATTCGCTTCGCCTCTCTGAGCCTTAATTGCCTGCACATCATGATACAGAATTAGTATTACCTACCCAGCAGGGTTGCTGTAAGCATTGGAGTTAATTTGTGTCAGGCATCTAGTAGGGTCACACAGCAGGTCTGCAGTTTCTCCTAAGATGATATCAAGTGTTACAGAAAGTTTAGACTCCTCACTTACTTCTCTGTACTGCTCACCTCCATGAGCATAAAGGATCGAGAGGAGTCCAGAGTCCAGGTCCTTGGGAAAGCACTGGGGAAAAGGGAAAGGCCTCCTTCTTGTTTCTCCCAGTCTCTTCCTCTAGCCAATGTTCACCTCTAGGAACCTGTATCCATGCAGCTTTTGTGAAGCCATTCCTCTGCAGGAAGTGCCCCCCTTTTCAGACCTGTGGCTTTTCCTTTTATAGATGTACGAGATCAAAGCAGGGGGCAGCATTGCAAAGAAGTTCAGTGCGGTTCTGCAGAAGCTGAGCTTGCCCCTGCAGCCCCGAGTTCCAGAACACAGCAACAACAAGATGAAAAATCTCTCCTATCCATTCTCCAGGGAGAAGATGTACCTGTGAGTATTGAAGCTGGTGGAGCAAGGATGTGGGAGGGGATAGGAAGGAAAATTGAACACTATTCTATGCCTCAGCCATGGGGCTCACAAAATGGGTGCCCCAGTGTCTGGGAGAGAGAGTAGGAAGCATGCTCTCATGGTGACATTGTACCTGTGCCTGCTTTGTGAACTCCCTCCCCATGTGAGATTATCCCACACAGCCCTGGGTGATTGTCCAGTGGGAAATCTGCCGTTTGGCCATTTTGCAGGATGGAGGACAAACCAGGCAGCAGCCAACAATAAACTTTGGAACTCTGTGAGAAAGTGGTCAGACACCTGCATATCTTCTGTAGGAAAACCTTTGCCCAATTCCCAGCCTAATAGGGTTTCAACAGGATATGATAAACCAGAGAGAAGGTGGAAGAAGCTTCTGGGTGTCTGGATCCAAGCTACCTACTTATACACTCACTTACTCTCAGGAGTCTTCTCCTGCCCCTGAAGCCTGCCTAGGAAAAGTGAATAAAAGCTCTTCACAGAGATAGCTGCTTAGGAAACATTTGGAAGGGGGACGCACGGCTGGGAAGTTGGGGATGCACCCGCCAAGCATCAACTTTGCTTTAGGAGCTAATGAGAACATAACCATCAAGGGTGGTGAAAAATGGAGCTGAGAGGGAAAGGCCGGGGTGTGGAAGAATGCAAGGAAGCATGCTCTCACAGTGACAGAAAGAAGGACCTTCTCTTTTTAGGAGGTGGCAGTTGTGGAGCAGTGTTTCTGCTGTCCATGACAGACCATCTCCTATCTATTTTTGCTGTGTTCAATATTATCCTACACACATGCATATACTATTTCTTTGGCATGTATTTACCCTCTTGTTGAGTCCTCATGCCCCCTTGTGAGGTGGCCACCCAGATCTAACCTATCTAGCTCTATCTAGATAGAGAGGAAACCAAAGTCTAGGCCTGTCCAGGGTCACACTGCCCTAAGTGGCTGAGCTGGGCCTTGCGTGATGGCTTGCTGCTCCTGTGCTGCTTCCCTGTGTCCCCATTCCTGGGCCTTCATTTATGCTGGTGCTGACATTTGAATGGTTACCTCCCATGCATCTCCGTTTGTTTCACTTCTGCTATCCTTCAAGACCAGTTCATCCACAACTTCCTTTTGAAGGATATTCTGCTCTTCCCAACCAGAAGCACATGCTTCACCCTCTGAGCTTTCATAGCAATGGTCTGCATGTTATCATCTTCTACTCTGCGTCAGTTACTTGGAGAAATGTACATCCCGGTGACTGGGACTTCTGGGGCACTGGGAGCATATTTCCTTCCTTCATCAGTGCATCCTCTAGCATGACAAACATGCCCCATGGACTATTTTCTGAGTGAAAGCTCAGTGTGTGAAGTTAAAAACAGACACAGCCCTTGCATAATTAAGATTTTGGTATCTAACAAATGAGATGACAGTGACATTAAGTGAAACTTTGAAGAATCAGAGTGATAATCCAACACCCTGAAATGGTACTCTTTTTGTTTTGTGTTTTTTACTGTCTTTGTTCATGCACTGGTATCTTTTTTACATACTTTCCATTTGGAAACTTATCATCGTATAATATTTTTCTAACATGGTGTAATCTTTTTCTATACACAAAGTTTTCATAATTATAAATTTCAGTGGCTGCCATGATAGTCTATTCTATTGATTTTGGCATTGCATTTTATTGCTATAATCTTTATTATAAACATCTTTGCATTGTTTATGTTATTTTTTCTTTCCTTGTGTTGAATTTGTTCCATAGAATAAATTTCTAGGATGAGTTTTTAGAATTCCTGAATCTAGAAGAGCATAAGCATCGTGTGTGTGTGTGTGTGTGTGTGTGTGTGTGTGTGTGTGTCTGTGTGTGTGTGTATCTCATACATCCTGCTATGTTGCTTTCTAAAGGTTTGCTGAGGGCCTTGGGTGGCAGTGGTCTCAGGGCAAGGGTAATGAAATGAATTTGCCATCTGCTCTCTTGGCGTCTCCAGGTACAACATCCAGGAAAAGGACACTTTCTTTGATAATGCCACCCGCAGCCGCATTGTAAGTAAATGGATGTACTGTGTTAGGAAAGAAGGTTTGGGAAGGGCTGAGTCCCTAGTTGGCAGGGCATTCTCTTACCCTCCCTGCCATCTCACACTGTTATTTGCTTGGAGTTGCCTGGCAACTGAGAAAAGTACGCAAGAGCTTCCCGATTCCCCAAAAGAAATAGCAAATAACTGCCCTCACTCGTGGTTTGAGAGGAGCATCTTTTCTTTATGAGTTCTCTATAAAGTTCTTCTTAGAATTAAAAAAAAGCAGGGAATGTCATAGCTGGTGGAGGGGGGTTATTTAGGTGAACCCCTGGATTTACAATTGAGGAAACTGAGGCTCTGAGAAGCAATGCATTGAAAATAAATCATATAAATCGTTAGTGTTAGAACAAGGACTAGAAATAGTCATTTGGATTGTTGGGCTGCTGTGTTTCTTTTTGTATTTTCCCTTCTTTCAACTTCCATGACAGAGTCATGTGACTCTATATAACAAGGAATGCTAGTTAGGCAGTTTGCCCAAGGATAATATTACCAGCCCATTCACTAGAAAGCCAACACTTGGTCGGGTGCATTGGCTCACACCTATCATCCTAGTACTTTGGGGGGTCGAGGTGGGTGGATCATGATGAGGTCCGGAATTGAGACCATCCTGTCCAGCATGATGAAATCCTGTTTCTACTAAAAATACAAAAAAATTAACTTGGTATGGTGGCAGGTGCCTGTAATCCCAGCTAGTTGGGTGGCTGAGGCAAGAGAGTTGCTTGAACCCAGAAGGCGGAGGTTGCAGTGAGCCGAGATTGTGTCTCTGCACTCCAGCCTGATGACAGAGCAGGATTCCGTCTAAAAAAAAAAAAGAAAGCAAACACTCATGACCATAGCCCTTCTTTCACAGTCGTTTTGCCTTTATGTCAAGTGTTTGAATTTTGTAGGATGATTAATTCTAATAAAAATCTACATATGACCTGTGTTTCTGTGGCCCTGCATGATCTGTAGAACATCTCCATTCACTGATCAGTTCTCTATCACCCTAGAGGTCACTTAGCCTATGGGCAGAAGAGAGAAAGAGGGTCCCAGAAACACATACATGCCCACATGGGAAGCATGGAAGTGCATTTCCATTGATCCTTACAAAAGAACTGAAGTTTCCACAGGAGGAATAAGGGTTAGAGATCTGCAAGGATCTCCCAGCTAATAGGGTGGTAAGAAAATATATGAATATGAAGGGACAGGTGACTAGAGGAGGCTAGGGTATTTCCCAGGCATCCTGCAAACATGGCATTAACTCTTACTTGCAGGATGGGCAAGGAAATCTCAGATCCCTTAGTCTAGTGTTTTAGGCAGAATTAAAATAGGCAGAAGATTTCTTTTTTCTTCCAATGGAGAGACATTAATGTCCCATTTTCTTGGTTGATGCTATTACAAGCCAATTAAATGTCACTGTGGCTCGGGTCCCACGGTGGTGGGGGAGTTATAGGGTGTTGTGGAGATTACTTGATAATTGCAAAGTGCTGGTAAAATAATAGAATGCCATATAAATGCTGTTCTTAATTATTACTGCTGTTGAATTACTGCACTATATTAGGAGTAGAATTAAACTCTTGGGCCCTGCAGTTATTTATTTACCACTCCCTTTAGGCTGTGGCTATGGGAGTGTAAATAATGATGGAATAACACATCTTCTAGCATTCATCTCCCCTTCTGGAAACATCTTCCTTCCTTTCCTCACCCCACACCGAGAACAGGGGAAAAGAGCCTTGAGTTTTTTCCTGGAGTCTACTCTGCCCTGGACTTTGGTTGGAGGACCTCACCTACATCTATGGATGTCTCCCTTGTGCCTGCTTCTTTGTGGGTGTCTGAGCACCTCAGCTGTTTGTTGCAAAGCAGACTTCATTGCTGGGCATCTCTTTATAGCCTGGCATAGGCTTGGGACTCAGGAGGTCTCTAGTTTGCCAACAGGTTTACAAGGACCCACCTTTGTCCCTCCCTGATTCTTTTGTGGGAAGCACCCCTTTCCTCCCATGTAAGAAACAGAGTCCCCCGCAGGCCCCATAGGCCAGGGGATTCTGTAGGCTGTTTTGGGCATGTGGGGCTTCAGGCAGGCGAAGCCACTGAGTCAGCAGCTGCTGTGTGCCTAGTATTGTGTTCTAAGACATGAATCTTCAAGGAAGTGTATGATATGCTCTGATCAGGGAGGCAAGATGAGGACCCAGGGGAAAAAAGGAGGAATAAAGACATCAGTGACAACATATAGGTAGCCCCTTTGCCGTTTCAGAGCACTTTCCTGTTCACAGTCTGGCTGGCCTCATCGCAGCTCCACGAGATGACCCCATTACAGATCCAAGCTGACCCTCCTGACGTTTGCTCAGGACCTTCTGCATCTACCTCCACATCCAGAGCTTTCTGCTGCCACACTGGCTTTCCCTGTCAGCCTGGCTCCAGGCTGGGAGAGGGGGCCTGTCCCTCCCCATGACCCTCCAGGCAGAACCCCGCCTTCCCCGAGGTTCCCCCAGGAAGGGCGGCAGACACTGCCCCTACCCCACAGACCCAGTGCTCTCTCTCGGCCCTCCTGAGGCTTTGTGGTCTGGGCTGGGCTCCGCTGTTTCCCTTACCTCCTGTAACTGCAGTCCATTTCTAGCCTTTTATTCATTTGTTTTTTTTCAGGGTGGGGCGAAGGGGAAGGGGATGTGTGTGTGGGGTGTGTGTGCGCGGGGCTTACATCCCTTGTTTCCTCCAAGTCTTCAAGTCTGAGCGGGGTTGATGTGCGGACAAAGAGCCAGGCACATGCTTGGCTTCCCCTCACTCCAAATGGGACCATGCGCCTCCCACGCCTGCCAGGCAGGGGTGAGGATGACGCACGGTGCCGGGGGGACAAGGTGCTCATGGCTCTGCTGTCATCCCGTCTTAGGTGCACGAGATCCTGAAGCGCACAGCCTGCTCCAGAGCCAACAACACGATGGGTAAGGACCCCTTCCCCAGCCCTTGGGCCGGGTGCTGACGGCTCCCGCCCCGTGCCTTCAACAGCTCACTTGGTGGGCAGCAAAGAACAAAACAAACCAATGTCCCCCACGGAGAGGCTGCTTTAGCTTAGGCTGAGAAGCCTGCCTTGGCCCCAAGGGGTCCCATTTCTCAGTGGGGCGGCTCCCAGGCTGTTGTAACTTCTCTCAGGGCTTCATCGCAGGTCTTCGGCTTCCTTCTTCCCTTTTTCCTGTACCTCCCACACGTGCCACTTTATCGGGATAATTCTGTGGCTCCTCTGTTTTTCACCATTTCCAATAGTTTTTAATAATCACCCAAACACAGTGAGTTCTTAGTTTTGTTTGTTTGTTTGTTTTTAAGAAGAAAAGCATTTTAGAGATCCTTTAGTTCAGCCTCCTCATACTATGTAAGAAGAGATGCACTTCCAGAGAGGGTGTGTGACTGGCCTAAGCCCACGCAGCACGCGACCTCTGAGTGAGCCTCTTCTAAGCTCAGCATGCTTCTCACCACATCTGGCTGAATCTGTTTGCTTTGTGATTTGTTTCTTAAATATTAGGGTAATTGTCTTGGAAGCATTTGGGATCAAGTATAAGGCAGGCAGTCCAGATCCTGATAGACTGTGTAGAAGACATCTGTGGTGCCCCAGGTACAATGTGAGCTGTGCCCATAACCCTGGTGAGGCTACTTTTTGGAAAAAATGTGCCAGAACGTCACACACAAACATCTTTTGCACAGGAGTCAGCCTGGCATGTTGAACCCTCGTTCCCAAGGTGCTACTACCTTCAAGCAGCTTCTGACAGTTCTGGGAGAGCTGCCTTCAGAATGCTCTCTGGGATGGCAAATCTTCAGCTTTTGAGGCAGCTTTGGGTTGAAAAGAGTTCAGAGTCATTTGGAGTCCCGTCTACTGAATAGAGGCGGTGATCCGGCTCAGGAATAACAACGATAATGATGATGATAGCTAGCTAATATTTGGGAGTGTATTGTGGAGCTCGTAAGCTGCCTGGGCACCCAGGGCACAGTGCTGGAGAAGGAATCACAGTGGGTTTTATGCCATGACAGTCTTTTTAGAATAGTGCTTAACCTCTCAACAGGACAGTTATGTTTGCTTAAATTTGCTTTGATATATTCATCTTGCTACAAGATTCCAAATAACAATGCGCTTTTAAAAAATCAGCTCTTGCATGTTATGTTAGCTGTCTGGAACTCGGTGCTGATGAGGCGAGGCTGAGTAAGTGGGTGGGGGAATTAGCCCAGCTCAGTCCCATGGAACGGACTGAAGCCCTTGCTCTCCAAGCAGCTGGTTTGTCCCAAGAACAACCAGATGTGTCAAGAGATTTTTAACATGTATTTTTAAATTTTCTCAGAGGTTTTATCGAATTTCCTGAATTTATCCTCACTTCTTGACCAACTTACTTGTCAATTTCATTAACTTGACTTCTGCCCTTTCATACTGTCCCCGAGTTGACCAAAGTTGCTCCCTCAGACTTCTCACCTCCAGTGTTGGTCAGGGGTCTCCAGAGGAACAGACTAATAGGGTATATATATATATATAAATATATACATTTTTTGGGAGAGAGATATATATATCCCAAAAACCCAGAGAAATAATATGTATATATATAAAACATATATATAACATATATATAATATGTATATATATACATACACATATATATGTGTACATATATGTAATATATAATGTGTAATATACATATAATATACATAATGTATAACATATAATGTATAATATACATATAATATACATATATACATATTATATATATTATAATATTATGTATAATATATAATATAATATGTATAATAATATATATTATAATATATTATGTATTATTATATATAATATAATATGTATAATAATATGTATATACATATAATATTATGCATAATAATATGTATATACATATTATATATATATGTGTACACATATATAGACACACACACACACACACACATATATATATATGTCAAGGGGATTTTATTAAGTATTAACTCACATGATCACAGGGTCCCACAATAGGCCGTTTGCAAGCTCAGAAGCAAGAAAAGGCAGTTCGAGTCCCAAAACTGAAGAACTTGGAGTCCGATGTTTGAGGGCAGGAAGGGTCCAGCACGGGAGAATGATGTAGGCTGCCAGGCTAGGCCAGCCTAGTCTTTTCATGTTTTTCTGCCTGCTTTATATTCCAGCCACACTGGCAGCTGATTAAATGGTGCCCACCTAGGTTAAGGGTGGGTCTACCTTTTCCAGCCCACTGACTCAAATGTTCATCTCCTTTGGCAAGACCCTCACAGACATACCCAGGATCAATACTTTGCATTCTTCAATCCAATCAAGTTGACACTCATTATTAACTATCACAAGTCCACTCATTGTCAACTTAAATCCATACACATCTCCTGAGATTATACATAATCTTCAAATACAGACAATAATAAGGTCATAATTTTGCCTAACATAATACAACTATCCTTTGTACCCCCAGAAATGCACCAATCCCCAATCCAAATACTGTTACATAAAGTTGACAGTACTTAAATGCTGATATGAAGTTAATAAATCTTATGGCACATGATAAAGGTAAAGAAATAAAATGAAGATATTTTCGTAGTGCAAGTGTATACATGTGCAAACATGTTTTTAACAAAAGAAAGAGGAAATACTCATGACAATTACAGTCCTCGTTTCTGCAGCTGGTCATGTGGTAGCAGCTGGTATTGATGACTACCTTCTTTTACTACCCATTATTCCCTTTGCCTTCAGCAAGCACCTCAGCAGGTCATGGTTTTTTTCATGGTGGAGTGACCCCATCCATTCCTGAGGGGTCTGGGCCATTTGTAGTCCTGCCTGGATTGGGCTGTTGTAGTTTCCCATTGACTTTAATCACAGAGCATGGTAATAATAAGAGACACCCTAATGGATTCCCTATGTTCCATGCATACTCTTCCTTACTTCTATTGTGGAGTAGTAGACTGATTTCATCTGATAGTCTGGGTCAATCACCCCAGCCAACACTGTAACTCCATTCTTAGCCTGTTGACTTAAAGGTCAGAGGAGCCCAGTGTGTTCAGGTGGATATGTTAACTTCCAGTTTAATGAAATCATCGTCGTGTCTCCTAGTGGCAGCATTTCTTGCTCTGAAACTAAGACCTGTAGGCCAGCAGGATGTAACATTGTGGGAACAGGAAACAGAAATTTTGCTAGTGGATCACTAGGGGTGATGGTGAGTTGTGCCACTTCCACTTCAATGCCTTGATTCCTGGACCCATGAATCCTGGCTATGGGAGAAACAGCACTATATATTGGATGCTGATTCAAAGCATACATAGCTTTCTGGAGAACTTTGCCACAGACCTGCAAAATATTGTCACCTAGTTGGTATAATTGTGACTTCAAAAGGCTATTCCACATTTCTGTCAATCCAGCTGCTTCAGGATGATGAGAAACATGGTAAGACCAATGAATTCCATGAGCATGAGCCCACTGTCACATTTCTATAGCTGTAAAGTGAGTGCCTTGGTCAGAGGCAACGTTGTGTGGAATACCATGATGGTGGATAAGGCATTCCATGATTCCATGGATGTTAGTTAATACGGTTTGGCTGTGTCCCCAGTCAAATGAAGTGTATCTTGAATTTTATCTCCCAGAATTCCCATATGTTGTGGGAGGGACCCAGGGAAAGTTAATTGAATCATGGGGGCCAGTCTTTCCCAGGCTATTCTCGTGATAGTAAATAAGTCTCACGTGATCTGATGGGTGTATTAGAGGTGTCTGCTTTTTCTTCTTCCCCATTATCCCTTGCCACCACCATGTAAGAAGTGCCTTTTGCCTTCTGCCATGATTCTGAGGCCTTCCCAGCCATGTGGAACTGTAAGCCCAATTAAACCTCTTTTTCTTCCCAGTCCTGGGTTTGTCTTTATCAGCAGTGTGAAAACGGACTAATATGGCAAGTTGGTACCAGTTGAGTGGGATGTTGCTGAAAAGATACCCAAAAATGTGGAAGCGACATTGGAACTGGGTAACAGGCAGAGGTTGGAACAGTTTGGAGGGCTCAGAAGAAGACAGGAAAATGTGGGAAAGTTTGGAACTTCCTAGAGACTTCTTGAATGGCTTTACCCAAAATGCTGATAGCAATATGGACAATAAAGTCCAGGCTGAGGTGGTCTCAGATGGAGGTGAGGAACTTATTGGGAACTGGTGCGAAGGTGACTTTTGTTACGTTTTAGTAAAGAGACTGGCGGCATTTTCCCCCGCCCTAGAGATTTGTGGAACTATGAACTTGAGAAATGATTTAGGGTATCTGGCAGAAGAAATTTCTAAGCAGCAAAACATTCAAAAGTTGACTTGGGTACTGTTAAAGGCATTCAGTTTTATAAAGGAAGCAGAAGATCAAAGTTTGGAAAATTTGCAGCCTGACAATACAATAGAAAAGAAAAACCCATTTTCTGGGGAGAAATGCCAGCTGGCTGCAGAAATTTGCATAGGTAGCAAGGAGTCTATTATTAATCCCTAAGACCATGGGGAAAATGTCTCCAGCCCATGTCAGAGACCTTTATGGCAGCCATTCTCATCACAGACCCAGAGTCCCAGGAGGAAAAAATGGTTTAGTGACCTGGGCCTAGGGTCCCTGTGCTGTGTGCAGCCTAGGTACTTGATGCCCTGTGTCCCAGCCGCTCCAGCTGTGGCTGAAAGGGTCCAACATACAGCTCGAGCTGTGGCTTCAGAGGGTGGAAACTCTCAGCCTTGGCAGCTTCCATGTGGTGTTGAGCCTGTGGGTGCACAGAAGTCAAGAATAGAGGTTTGAGAATCTCTGCCTAGATTTCAGAATATACATGGAGATGCCTAGATGTATAGGCAAAGTTTGCTGCGGTGGGAGACCACACTGCTAGGGCAATGTGGAGGGGAAATGTGGGGTTGAAGCTCTCACACTGAGTCTCTACTGGGGCACCGCCTAGTGGAGCTGTGAGAAGAGGGCCACTATCATCCAGAACCCAGAATAGTAGGTCCATTGACAGCTTGCATCATGTGCCTGGAAAAGCTGCAGCTACTCAATGCCAGCACATGAAAGCAGCAGGGAGGGAGGCTGTACCCTGCAAAGCCACAGGGGTGGAACTGCCCAAGACCATGGGAACTCACACATCAGCATGACCTGGAGTCAAAGAGGATCATTTTGGAGCTTTAAAATGTTATTGCCCTGTTGGATTTAGGATTTGCATTGGCCCTGTAACCCCTTTGTTTTCGGCAGTTTCTCCCATTTGGAATGGCTGTATTTACCCAATACCTGTACCCTCATTGTATCTAGGAAGTAACTAGCTTGCTTTTGATTTTACAGGCTCGTAGGTGGAAGGGACTTGCCTTGTTCCTCTGCCTATGAGACTTTGAACTGTGGACTTTTGGGTTAATGCTGAAATGAGTTAATACTTTGAAGGACTGTTGGGAAGGCATGATTGGTTTTGAAATGTGAGGATGTGAGATTTGGAGGGGTCAGGGTGGAATGATATGGTTTAACTGTGTCCCCACCCAAATCTCAACTTGAGTTGTATCAGCCAGAATTCCCATCTGTTATGGGAGGGACCCAGGGGGAGGTAATTGTATCATGGGGGCTGGTCTTTCCCATGCTATTCTCCTGGTAGTGAATACGTCTCATGAGATCTGATGGGTTTATCAGGGGTTTCTCCTTTTGCTTCTTCCTCATTCTCTCTTGCTGCTGCCATGTAAGAAGTGTCTCCTCCACGATTCTGAGGCCTCCCCAACCATGTGGAACTGTAAGTTCAATTAAGCCTATTATTTTTCCCAGTCTCAGGTATGTTTTTATCAGCAGTGTGAAAAGGGATTAATACAGTAGCCTTGGCAGAAGCATTGTGTGCAGGATAGGAAAACCCATATCCTGAGTAAGTGTCTGTTCCAGTGAGGACAAACCTCTGCCCTTTCCATGATGGGAGAGGTCCAATATAATCAACCTGCTATCAGATAGTTGGTTGATCATCCCCAGGAATGGTGCCATATTGAGGGCTCAGTGTTGGTCTCTGCTGCTGGCAAATTGGGAACTCAGCAGTGTCCGTAGCCAGGCCAGCCTTGGTGAGTGGAAGTCCATGTTGCTGAGCCCATGCATAACCTCCATCTCTGCCGCCATGGCCACTTCATTCATGGGCCCATTGGGCGATGACAGGGGTGACTGTGGAAGAAGCTGAGTGGTGTCCACAGAACGAGTCATCCTATCCACTTGATTATTAAAATCTTCCACTGCTGAGACCACCCATTGGTAAACACTGACATGGGATACAAATACTTTCACAGTTTTTGACCATTCAGAGAGGTCCACCCTCGTCCTCTTCCCCAGATTTTTTTGGCACCAGTTTTCCAATCAGGCTTCTTCCAAGTCCCTGACCATCCAGCCAAACCATTGGCTACAGCTCATGAATCAGTATATAATTGCACAGCTGGCCCTTTCTCCTTCCTGCAAAGTGCACAACCAGGTGCATTGTTCGAAGTTCTGTCCACTGCGAAAATTTTCCTTCACCACTGTCCTTCAGGGATGTCCTAGAAAGGGGCTGTAGTGCTTCAGCTGTCCACTTTTGGGTGGTGACCATATATCATGCAGAACCATCTGTGAACCAGGCCCTAGTCTTCTCTTCCTCTGTCAACTGACCATAGGGAACTCCCCATGAGGCCACTAGTGCACGCTGGGAAGAGAAGGCAGGGTGGCAGGAATGGAGACCACTTCCTCATGTCACTTACTTATGCCTTCAGGACCTGCTTGAGTTCGATCACATATGTACCACTTCAAACTGATGATGGAATACTGCTGTGTATGACCCACTTTATGGCTAGATGGGTCAGAAAGCACCCAGTTTATAGGAGGCAGTTCAGGTCACATGGTGGCTTGATGACCCACAGTCAAATGTTCAGTTTCCACCAAAGCCCAGTAACAGGCCAAGAGCTGTCTCTCAGAAAGAGAGCAGTTATCTGCAGAAGATGGCAGCACCATGGCCCAAGTGGCAGAGCAGCTTGCACAGCAGCCTGGACCTGTTGCAGAACCTCCTCCTTTTCTGGACCCCACTCAAAACTGGCAGCCTTTTGGGTCACTTGATAAATGGACTGAAGTAACACACCCAAATGAGGAATGTGTTGCTTCCAAAATCCAAATAGGCCCACTAGGCATTGTGCTTCTTTCTTGGTTGTAGGAGGGGCCAAACACAGCAACTTATCCTTTACCTTAGAGGGAATATCTTGACAGGCTCCACACCACTGGACCCCTAGAAATTTTACTGAGGTAGAAGGTCCCTGAATTTTAGTCAGATTTATTTCCCATCCTTTGGCATGCAAATGTCTCACCAATAAGCCCAGTGTGTTTGCTACTTCTTGCTTACTGGATCCAATCAGCATAATGTCATCAATGTAATGGACCAGTGTGTTATCTTGTGGGAGCAAAAGGTGATGATCTCTCCAAATAAGATTATGACACAAAGCTGGAAAGTTGATATACCCCTGAGGACAGTAAGAATATATTAATGGCCTTGCCTGTTGAAAGGAAATTGCTTCTGATGGGCCTTATAAACAGGAATGGAGAAAAAGGTATTTGCCAAGTCAATCGCTGCATACCAGGTACCAGGAAATGTGTTAATTTGCTCAAGCAATAAAACCACATCTGGTACAGCAGCTGCAATTGAAGTCACCACTTGGTTAAGCTTACAGTAATCCACTGTCATTCTCCGAGATCCATCTGTCTCCTGCACAGGCCAAATGGGAAAGTCTAATGGGGATGGAGTGGGAATCACCATCCCGTGTCTTTCAAGTCCTTGATGGTGGCAATAATCTCTGCAATCCCTCCAGGGATGCGATATTGTTTTTGATTTACTCTTTTTCTAGGTAGAGGCAGTTCTAATGGCTTTCATTTGGCTTTTCCCATCATAATGTCCCCACTCTACCAGACAGGGAGCCAATGTGGGGGGTTCTGCCAGCTTCTAAGTATGTCTATGCCAATGATGTATTCTGGCACTGGGGAAATGACCATAGAATGAGTCCAGAGACCCACTGTAAGTCAGATCTGACCTAAAACTCCATCATTACCTGACCTCCGTAAGCCCCTACTTTAACTGGAGGATCACAGTGACGTTTTGGGTCCCCTGGAATCAATGTCAGCTCAGAGCCAGTGTCCAGTAGTCCCCGAAAAGTCTGATCATTTCCCTTTCCCCAATGCACAGTTACCCTGATAAAGGCTGGAGGTCTCCTTGGGTAAGGATGGGAGAAAGATTAACAGCATAAATTGTCAGTAGCATAGTGGGGTCCTTCCTCAAGGGGTCCTGGCTTCCCCTTCAGTCAAGGGGTTCTGGGTCTGTAAACTGGCTCAAGTCAGAAATCGATTGAGGGGTCATGATTCTCTGTTTTTATAATTCAAATTATAAAGTTCAAATTAGTCTTTTGTCCATTCAACCTAGAAGTTTTCTGCTTATGTATATTAAGTAGGAATGCAGTAGACTTTCTATGGAAAAGTCTACTTTCTGGGAACACATGATTAATTAGCCAATGCCAGAGCTCTACACAAGTCAGACTATTCTGATTGCTGCTTTACCTCTGCTTTCCATTATGGTAGCTACACCCACCTTGCCTTTGATGGTTGAGTGCTGCCACTTGGCCCCTACCACCTCAGGATCCACTTATTCCCATTGTATTTAAAATTTGTAGTTGAGTGACTGTGGTTCCCACTGTTAGATCTGACATACAGAGAAGAGCAATTACAGAGCCCTTCAAAGATGCAGGTGCTGCCCTCACAAATCTATTTCACAAGGCATTGGTCAAGCGTATATTTCTGTACTTCCCAGCTGGGATGAGTATGTCTAAAGTGACTAATCCACTCCACCATCACAATCTCCCTAAGCCTTTGGATCCCTTCCTCTACATTAAACCAAGGGAGATCAGGCATTTTCAGCTCACCACAGTGGGCCATGTTTTAATCCATATTTCAGCTAACCAAGCAAATAAACTATTAACTCCCTGAGCTGCAACATTAAATGCAGAGTCCGTCCTTAGTGGGCCCAAATCAATAAACTGAGCCTGATCCAACTCAATGTTCCTTCCACCATTATCCCACATCCTTAAGTCCATTCCCTTGCCTATTATCCAGATATCTGTTTATATAAATTAGAAAACTCAAATAGTTCTTTTTGAGTGTAGTGCACCTCCTTATGGGTCACACGCTTAACCTCACCTCTAGGGACCCACCAGGACTTTAGTTATAGGTCTAGCAGCAAACAGCAGGGTTGGGGGTGGCTCCTGAGGAGAATCAACATGATCTTGCCTGGCAACTGCCTCAGGGGAGGCCATCACTGTTGACTCATTCTTTTCCAATCAGTGCCCTCACTTTAACAGTAGACACCTGGTGAGGCTGTGAACTCACCTTTTACTGCAGGTCAGCCACTTGCATGATAAGAGCTTGTGTTTGTTTTTCCACAATTTCAGCTGTCTTTCTCTACAGGATGCAAGACTCTCACTCGGGGCAATCTTAGCATATTTGAGGCTCAATATCTGCTTCTGACGCTGAGAGTGAGAGTTTCTGGGTTTCACCATTTCCTTTTATCATGTTGTCCACTGAACTTAGCAGCAACTGATGAGCTTCATTATGTTCTTTGGTTCTCCACATATGGTCAAAGGTATTATGTATAGAGTCACTAAACAAACTCCTTGCCTCTCACAAGTGGTGAATCAGGAGTGGCAAATGCATTCATTTTGCATAATTCTCTAAACAGTTCATGCCAAGGACTGTCAGTGTTCTCTATACTATTAGAAGTAGAGTCCTTAGCATTTTGGGATTTAATTTTATTAAGCATCCAATTCCAGATACACCACTGAAAGAACTCCATTCTTAATATTCTTTTCCTTTAGAACTACTCTGGTATCAAAATCTGTATTAGTCATTGTTCTCTAGAGGGACAGAACTAATAGGATCTATATGTGCATGTGTGTGTGTGTGTGTGTGTGTGTGTGTGTACATATATATATATGAGTTTATTATTAACTCACATGCTCACATGGTCTCACAAGCTGAGGAGAAAGGAAAGCCAGTCTGAGTTTGAAAACTGAAGAACCTGGAGTCCGATGTTTGAGGGCAGGAAAGGTCCAGTACTAGAGAACGATGTAGGCCAGTCTAGTCTTTTCACATTTTTCTGCCTGCTTTATATCGTAGCCACACTGGCAACTGATTAGATTGTGCCCACCCAGATTAAGGGTGGGTCTGCCTTTCCCAGCCCACTGACTCAAATGTTAATCTCCTTTGGCAACACTCCACATACACACTCAGGATCAATACTTTGCATCCTTCGATCCAGTCAAGTTGACACTCAGTATTAAGTCTCACACCTTCCATAGTTAATGTTTTTTTTCTTCTCAGGCTTCATCTTCCATAACTTCCTACATTCTTCCAAGCCTTCTTTACTGCACCTGCATGTTCTGATAGTTGTCGGAAGGTGCTGTTGACCTAGTCAACTGTTGTCCTTCTGTTTGTCCCTCATGTACCACAAATTTATTTGATTTCTCTTTATTCTTCCACATTTTAGATGTTGTCAAATTCCAAGTTCCTTTGGCTTTTGGCCTCTCTGTTTCCTCTATGTAGAGGACTTGCAATCATCTATTTTTGCTCCTGGTTCACCAACTGCAGCCCTGCCTTTCCAGCTGCTGGATGGATACCTCCACTGAGATGTTCACAGAACCTCAAAATCACATGTCCACTTGTCTCTCTCACTCTCTCTCTCGCCCCTCTTCCTGTTAATGTGACCACTCTCATCTCTGTCTTGAGAAGCTATCTTGCTCATGCTGAGCACTATCATGCTCATGCTGTTTCCTTTGCCTGAATGTCCTGTCTATGTTTTTCCCCAGTCTCAGTGATGCCCATCCCCAGATCAAGCATCACGGTCCTCCAGATTCTCCCGTGAAGCCCTTTCCTTGGAACTCTTATCAAACTGAATCTCTTTCTTGCTTGTTTTCTAAACCTATGGCTTAGACTCCTAAGGCAGTGAGTCCTTGAGATGTTTCTGAGTCATCGTTCATGCCCCAGTGCACCTCTCTGCCTGTCTCGCACATTCTACTCAGTTGATTTGATTGAGTGGATAATTTAAAAATGCCTAGCCTGCTGATCCCACAGCAGTTGCTGGTCAGTTTCTGACTATGTGTGTTCACGGACAAATGACTTAACCTCTCTGCCTCTCAGTTTACTTTTATATGAAGTGGGGATAATAATATCTATCATTCAGAGTGTTTGTAAAAATTAAATAAGCGGCTCTTAGCTTGTTTCGTAAAACGGGAAAGTCTTAAAAACAAAAGTTTATTTTGGGGGACAATCCTCAGGTTGTTGAAAGACCACTAGAGACTAGAGGCCCTCTGTTTTAACACTGAAGTGTTTTAGTGTGTTTGTGAGAATATGAGGGTTTTTGGTGATGTCTCAAAGTCAAATGTCAGGATTTTGTTGTTGTTGAGTTGCATTTATAAATTTTTCTTTCCTTTTTGACATTCAAAAAACATTTAATGAACACCTGCTATGTGTCAAATGATGTTATAGAAATGGAGGGATGCCAAGCTGAATTTAGCATAGTTTCTACCCTTGAGGGGCTCTTAGTTTAGCCATGCAGACAGACGTGGAAACAGATTGTGATGAGGCAATGTGGTAGGTGCTATAATAGAGACACATACAGAGTGCAGTTGGAACACAGGGGAGGAGGCAGTTAATGTCCATGTGTATGTCTCTATATGTCTAAGTACCAAGATAAATCATTGCTCCCAGGAAAGTTAGGTGTGTCAGGAGTGATCATCTCCAATTACAGATGGGCCCAAAGAGGAAACCTGACTTGCCCAGGGTTACATCTTGAGTCAGAACTGAGTCAGGAACTTGGGCACCCTTGCTCTAATCTTATTTCTACTACCTTTGGGATGCTACTGACTAGGAGTGGGGTTAGGCTGAGTCTTTAGAGTCTGTTAACTTCACAGGAGCCACTGAGGACTTACTAGCTTTGTAATAAGTGACATGTGACTGAACTTCTTCTCTGCTTCTCAGCAGAGGAGAACTTCAAAGGTCAGATTTCTAGTGGGTTGACTTCTGCCTATGAAGACCAAGTGTCCTCTAAGCTCTTTGGCCAATTTACCAATCTTATTTAGAATTTATATAAAAAAAATTGAGGAATGTGATAACTTCACGAGGCCTCAAGATAATATGGAGCCCTGAGCCACAGGGTAAATTTAGATTTTATTGCCTTTCTTTCTGGCTTATAAGGGATGGAGGAGAAGCATAAGTGACTAGAATCAGCTTCTATTTCTCCAGAAGATTGTTTCCCCATAAAAAAAAAAAGAGAGAGAGAGAGAAAAAGGGAGACTAGGACTGGATTTGGAATTGTAGGTGTTTTCATTGATCCTTCACCCTCGAGATTATCTTTTATATGGTCATTTCTTTTGCAACCAACTTACAAAGCTTTATTCCCTTTCCCATTGTACCCAATTTAAATTTAGAAAACAGAAAAAATACTAAAGATAATAACAACTTGGAAACGTTCCTGTTGATCTAGTAATGTCACTGTTTTCTTTGTAGACAATACATCTTTATTGAATGCCTACTTTTGCAAAGCTTTAACATATATACAAGCAGTATTTATTGATATATTTGTATCCTTGCCTTGTTCCACAAATTTCTGGGTTGGCTTACAGGAAAAACAATAAGACAACATAGTATAAAAAATAAATTGAAAAATAAGAACCAGAGAAAATAAATTAAAAGAGAATGTCAAAACTAGGAGGAAGAAAATAGAACACATATTGAAACTATAATGTTCTCTCGTTTCTACAATTGAGCTGCAGATTTAACCTTGAACCAAAGTGAAAGGGAAATATGGTCACGGGTGTAGCTCTTGCTTTCTACAGCAGTATCTTTCTGTACAGAAATCTTTCTAAAATCTATCACACAATTCCCTGTTTGCTTACGTAGAACATGTCTACGTATATTCTCCACATAAAAGCATATGGCACATTTTCTGGATGATTCAAGATCATCGTTAAGGATATAATGATTTTCATGTTGTCTCAAGAATTATCAAAGCATTGTTAGGATTGTTTGTTCCACATTGCTCTGGTTTTGTGAATTCTTGACTCTGGTAACCTCCTTCCCTGAGTTTTGCTGTCTCAGTTTTGCTTTGCAGTTTGAGAGACAGAAAAAAAAACTCATGAGTGTTTTGGGTAAAGAGAGTGTAAAATGCATGGCAGGAGGGTCTGAAGGATTCTGCTTCGGAAAAGGGACATCACATTAGAGAGAAGGTTTAATGAGATCTACTTTAGCTGCTCTTTTTTTGTTGTTTCTGAGTTTTCTGTTGTGAGATCTGAGATAATCAGGTAAGAGGCCTCTTACACATGAGGTGTTACTGTTATCAAAGTAATAAGACTCTTTGCATGCATGCAGTTGTATGTTTTTCAAAACACTTTAACACTCGTTATTTCATTTGAGCCTTTAAACTGCCATGCGAAGTAGCTTCAGCAGATATTAACTTCACAACAGAGAGATTAACTGGCACACTCCCAGTTAGAACTTTGGAGCTGGATTTAGAACGTAGGTTTCTTGGCTCTTCATTATTGTTTTTAAACTCATTTAATTAGTAAATGGATAAAGTTATTGGAAAAAGTTTCCCAGAAGATGTGGAAGTTGAGCCCTTCCCAATGTAACATCCATTCCCTCATTTGACACATGTTTACTGAGCACCTACTATGTGACATTCATGTTCTGGACCTGGGGAATGGAGTAGTGAGTCCAATAGATAGAAATTCCTGCCCTTAAGGGGCTTACAGTCTAGTTATGGAAGACAGAAAATTAACTAAGAAGTGACTACAATGGATAGGATGTCATGTAGGGTGAGGTCAGGAGAAAGAATGAAGCAAACTAAGGAGATGAAGTGAGAGTGAGAAGGTGTTTAAAATAGAGTAGTCAGAGAAGGCCTTCCTGATATAATATTTGAGGAAAACAGGGAGCAAGCTACATGGCTGTGAGAAGACAGATACATGCAAGGAAAGCAAATAACACAGAAGATATGGTGGGAGCAATGCCAGAGAATCAATTAGGGTCCCCATAGGAACAAATAGCATACCCCAATTAGGGTAATCTAAGGTGGGCATGTGTACAGAGAAACTGTTTACAAAGGGATAGACAGGGAGTTGGGGAATGCCAGGGACAGAGTTGTAACCTGGGGTTAACAATAGTAGAGTTCTTACCATCCCTAGACCTGAGGAGAGAAGGTCACTGCAACATGGAATTGGGTAGAGCAGGTGACTGTTTAGCCAGAAGGCCAGGGATCTCAATACTGCTGTTGGTAGTAGGAAGCCAGAGAGCACAGCAGCCTGTTCATGGCAGATAATGGAGAGTAGAGACTGTATCTGAAAGGGGAAGATGGAGGATAGGCACATGCCTGGCAAAGCTGGAGAAGTGGGTGCCAGTTCGAGCTCTGGGATGAACAAGTTGTAAAGCTTCGGTCAAGCCGTGTTCCCTGTCTGAGCCTGTTCCTCCCCTCATAAAACAAATGGGGCCTCTCAGTGCTCTCTAAGCTTCTTTCTGGCTCTAACATTTCCCAGACTCTGTGATTCAAAGGAGCCACATGATCTCCTGTACATATGAGCCAGTGAGGCCCAGGGAGGGGACTAGCTTTCCTGAAAGTTCACGGAGAGCGGGTACCAGGGCTGTGGCCAGGACTTGGGGTTACATGATGTCCGTGGGCCTCAGAGAGGTTGAGAGCAGACAATTATAGTGAAAGGGAAGATGAGGACAAGGAGCATCCAGAGCAATTGGTGAGGCTGCTTGGAAAAAGTCTGTAGTCCTATAGCAATTCTTTGCATGTGATTATGGGCGATGTGGCTCAGGTGTGGTTGCAGGCAATTGGCATCAGAATCGCCTGGCATGCTTGCTAAAACCCTGGCTGTCCAGGTCCTATGCCACATTTGCTGAATCAGAATCTGCAGGGGCAAGGTCCAGATATCTGAATTTTTAATAATCTACCCAAGTAATTTTTAGGAATGCTAGAGTGAACAAAAGAAAAAGATAAAAATAAAGGTAGGGTGCACTGTTGTAGGCTTATTGCAAAGTACTCTGCCTCCTGCCTCCTGGGGATTTGATCACTGGGGTTCTGACCGCCCAAAGATAACCAAGTCTATCTGTGAAGGGCTTAATTTTTATTTTTCTAATATTATATGAACATTTGGCATTCAATCCCTTTTACTGTCCTAGCCACCAGCTAGGTCTCTGGAACTTCTTTCCTTTTTTCTCTTTTTCTTCCTTCCCTCCCTCCCTCCTTTCTTTCTCTTTCTTTCTTCCTTCCTTCCTTTCTCTCTTTCTTTCTTTTTCCTTCCTTCCTTCTTTCTTTCCTTCCTTCTCTCTCTCTCTCCCTCTCTCCCTTCCTTCCTCTCCTTTGTTCTTTCCTTTTCCCTCCCCTCCCCTGCCCTGCCCTGTGCTATTTCCTTTGCCCTTCCCCTCCCTCCTTTCCTCTCCCTTCCCCTCCCCTTCCTTTCTCTTTCCCTTTTTTGGGGGTGGTGTTTAAAATTAGTATACAAAGACAAAGCAGGAGGAGTTGGCCTTGGAAAAGTATGGGTGGACTAATGATCAAATGCTTAACTTTTAGAATTCTTCCATAACCTCAAGAGGAATAACTCAACCTTTCCCTCTGTTTTCTCTTGTACTTACCCCTGGAAATGGGAGATTATGGATTGATGCCCACCACATGCAGAGACTGAAAATATCTGTGAGTTTGGGTTCTGCATGGTGGTGGAAGCGTGTGA
Organism: Cheracebus regulus; assembly: GCA_963574635.1. Classification (NCBI taxonomy): domain Eukaryota; kingdom Metazoa; phylum Chordata; class Mammalia; order Primates; family Pitheciidae; genus Cheracebus; species Cheracebus regulus. The sequence goes on along the minus strand of CAUYQU010045146.1, from coordinate 5,074 downwards.
GTGATCATAAACTTGGTCCAGCCTATGATGCCTCCTTAATCAATGTCATGTTTTCTAAGGTCAGTTGTCAGGGCCCTGGGAGTTGACTCTATCATCCAATGACTTTTAAGTGCACTTTACCATGGAAAGAAACCCAAGCCTCGTTGACCATATCAGAGGAGGGTAAACGCCTTTCTTGCTCCTTCACATGAAAGTTATTGTTGCTTTTTCACAAAAATTACAGGTTGATGGAACTATATTTTCATGGACATTTTGGTGTCAGAGCCTTTAAACAAATGTATGCTTTGGGCACCTCCCCTCCCCACACAGGAGATGATGTCTTAATTATTTTGACCGAAGCCAGACCATGCTGTATGTTGTAAACATCTGGTTTATCATTCATCCAGCTGAACTGGTTTACATTTTCTTAGAAGAAAAGGCTTGGGATTAAAGGCATTTAAGTAATTAAGCACACGTCAAGACAATTTGGTGATGGGTAAATATAGTCTCTGTTAAACGCACTGTCTGGGAGCTCTGGTTTAGATTTACTTCCGGCTGGAGTGTATGGATGAAAGCACAGTGCCGGGTGGACTGGGCTCTGTTCTGGGGAGAATCAAAACCAAATGGATTTTCAAGAGTATGGCACCATTCCTCTAAGTACCTGTCCCAGTGGATAAAAGTTTCCTTTGAGTTTGGCCTGGAGGGAACAGCACTGTAGTCCCTGTCACCCAGCAGCACTTGTAGATTTAATGAGATCTCTGTGGGAGGCAGATTGTAAAGTTCTGTGCTTTGGTTGTTCCTCTGTGTCCAGGAAACCAGAGATACCGATGAAGCTCAATGAGCGGTCTCAGGCTTTGTATGATGAGTGTGTGTTTTCAGGTACCAGTCCTGGGTTCTGAGCCTACCTGGGTCATGTTTCTCGGCCCTGCCCCTGTGGATGTGGGACAGTGTTGCTAGGCCTGGTTATGTCAGGCTGCACAGACATGCAGTCCATGCTGGGCAGGGAGGAATCATGAGCCTTTTCCTTTGGAGGTTTCTAGTTCTAAGTACCAGGCATGAAGTACCTGGTGATTTGAAGAAGAGATGGGCATGTCAACTTCACGGATCAGTGAGGGGCTCCTCAGGGGCTGTACTGTGTTTGAGGTGAGACTTTGTTCCTTGTAAGGAAGGCAGGGAAAGGGAAATGTCCAAAGTGCTTTCTCCTTCTCAGTGTCTCCCATCCTGGGAGGATTAGGACAAAAGGTTGGGCCTCTCTGTCTCTCCCTGGGTCTAGAGCTGAGGAAAAAGAATATAGATGCAATCCTGAAGAAGAAAGCTTTGCCATTATGGCCAGATGGATGGCACATGATGGAACCAATTAGCCCATTTTTGCGGAAAAGAAAGAAAGAAAAAATCAGAATTTCAATTTTCAAAGCAGGGACTCTTTTTTAAAAACGTTTGATTATTTTCTTCTTCATTCAAACTGATTTCCATGCTTGTTTGGGGGTCGAATCTTGGTTTCTGGAGTTTGTGGGTGAACCGGGAGGCCAAAGCAGTCCCTGTTGTTGGGTGAAGTTGTGGATGGGTGCTTACTTTTCAGCGTGCCTCTCCTGCTCCATTCCTCCTCCTTTAGTGTACTTTCTCCTCCCTTCCCCGGCAGCCACTGATTGGGATCGCCCATGGAATCCCACCTGAAAAGCAGGGAGTACACAGCTACAGGGAACAGAGAAACACCAGTTGCAGCATTTTGGGGGCTCTGGTTATCTGAGTTAAGATGACTCTGGTTTTATAACTTGAGTCTTTGCTCTAGAGCAAAGGACCTTTTACCTTGACTTTCTGTCTTAGGAGGCAGAAACATCAGCTGGAGTTTGATTGGTCGATGCTCCACCAATCAGTGAGGAAGGCATTGAATAAGAAGAGTACTAAGATAACGGCAGCCATAGGCCGGTGACTGACTGTGAGGGCTGCCGTCCCCTAGGTGTTTCCAACCATGCGCTAAGTGCCATGAGACACGCAGGTGAGAGGAGCGCTCTCTGACCCAGGTCAGGCCTCTAGGGAGCACAAAATGATGAGCAAACCTCGTCCCGGAAGTGAAGCAAGCAGCAGCCCACTTCCGGCTGCACTGTGCACAGGGAGCTTTATTTGAGATGAGGGTTAGGGCACATAGCTTTAGTGTCCCAATAATTTGAGACATTTCTGAGGGTCTGGCAACTCCAGGAGTTCAGGTTGTCTGTCTAATTGTCTAACGCTTCCAGACACGCGACTACTGTGCAAAACCAAGCTGAGAATTAGCAGAAGAGCTAAGTAGGTGAAACACCTGCTGGACTTTTTCATGGAGTTTGGGGACTGTCTTCAGGGTATACACAGCTGCCACGGCAAGCATGGGGTGTGACCGTACGGACTGGGTGGGGTGGGTTCTGGGGTGCAGTCTAGCTGGGGCCCTACCCGCCTGTGATGCTTCAGCCTCTATCCATGCCGACAGCACTTTGTAGCTTTTAACTATAAACTCCCACCAACTCCCCTCCCGGCTTGAGACTCCTCCCTTTGATTATGGTAGGGTGGCTTCACATTGCTGTGGTTATGGCTCTTGAACTGATTAATGATGCTCAGAGTGAAATTGTAGTCTTGTGAGTCAGACAGATCTGCAGCTCAGCGAACCTCCGGGGCACCCTTCCCCCATCTGCACTCCCTCTCCCCACCCTCTGCTCCTCTCACCCCACAAAGTTATTTCTCATGTTTTATGTGCATGCCAAGGAGGAAACTTAAAATCAGGAAAGGACTGGCCCTTTGGTGATGCAGCAATACCAAAACGCTCAGCTTTCACCTCATTGGAAGAGCGGCCGCTTCTACCGAGCACCCCCGGCAGTCTCCTTCGGGCCTCCACTCCCACGAGGGGCCCAGAGAAGAGTCTTTGTGCCATCCTACGCCCTGGAACTGTGGCGAATGGGGGCGAGGTTTGAGGAAGAGGAGGCTTATGGCAGGGAGAGGATTGTCTGAGATCCTCTGCGGTCTCTGAGCATGTGGGTGGGGCATTGGGTAGGAGCGGGAGGTGGAAAGCCATGAATTTTAATGAGTAAATGTTGTCTAGATCTGTTATCCAACCTCGGCGTTTATTCAGAGCCATGCAAATGCAGATTTCTTAGCATTTGGGCATCATACATCTTTCCCTCCAAAACCAATTATCTCCTCATCTCACTACAGTCTACAGTCTCTTTGGAAAGAATGGTTCAGGGCAGAAAGTAAGTGCGAGACAAGGGAAATCATTGTGTACCAGAAACTCCCCCTCTCCTCCCCCTCCATGATTAAATGTGGATCCTCGTATGGCGGGATCCTTGGTACTACGAGTTGGTGAGACATAATCCCTCCCATCTGGAAGCCAGCGACCCAGGACAGACCATCCCGACTCAGACAGAACACACAGACCACTTTATAGTCTCTGAATAAAACCAAGAATGAAGCAAGTAAATAACGATGACTTTATGCTGCGCAGAAGCTTCTCTGTTGTGAGTGTAATGGAGTTGGAGGGACAGAGCCATTTGTTCATTTCACATTTGTTTAGTAGGGTCTGCTGTGTGCAAGTGGTGTGAGACACTGTTGGAATTGAAACATAAATTTGTGGTATAGTTTTCAAACTTTTTGGTCTCAGGGTAACTTCACACTTTTAAAAATTATTGGGAACACCCAAAGGGTGTTTGTGTGGCTATATCGACCAATGTTTACTGTATGAGAGGTTAAGGCTGAGAAATTGTGAAAGTGCAAGAATACACAAACACACGTGCCATTAGCCACAGGGGATGATGTCAGCACACGCCACAGCACCCCACTATGCACTTGTGAGAGAAGAATGAGAAAGCAAATAATGTCTTCTTAGTGCGATTAGAAAACTGGTTTTGCCTCCAGGAACCCCTTGAAAGGCTCATGAGGACTTCCAGGGTTCCCCAGACCACATTTTGAGAACCACTGCCCTACTGCTTCCTGCCTACCTTAGGGATGTTATGGTCCAGGCGACAGATCAGTCACAGCCAGCACTGCCTTGTGAAACAGCAGGAAGGAGCTCAAAGTGCAGTTGGATGCTCTCACACATACTTTTATAGATCGTGATTAATATTATCCATATAGCCATTCCTATACTGTCATGGAGTGCAGAGATTCTCACCTGATGGTTGTGGTGGTAGAAGGTTATTGGACTGGAATGATTGGAATCTTTGAAGATAGGAGAAATGTGAACTTTGAGACAGCAAATTTGATATTAGAACATCATTTTGTATTTAGGGAATGAAAAAAATATTCCTCTTATACTGAGAACCAGAGCTTGACAAAGAGTTCTAGCCTGGAGGATATAGAGGACAATGCAGTGATTCTCAGCTGGGGGGCGAGTGAGAGCTTAATCTTGATCAAAAAACAAGGGTTAAGTTGAGAAACTCCTGCCCCGGAGTTACTATTTTCATCTTCCTTTCTTTTCTTGCATAGGTATTAACTCTCTGATCGCAAACAATATCTATGAGGCTGCCTACCCTCTTCATGATGTAAGTACTATTTTCATCAGCATGCTCCCTGTAGTCTTCAAAAAGTTGAAAACCACAACTTTTCAGTGGCAATGAAATGGGTGAATACCTGCAGGGTGAGGCAGGAGCGAATCATGACATTAAAATATCTAGGCTGCCCCTGGACCGCTCATTGCTGACCATAACTCCCAGTTTGAGGTTTGCCAATCAACTCAAACTGTCTCGCCAATGATTTCCCCAGACCACAAAATAAACTGGGCTTTGTTTGAGCTTTCCCAGTACTCCCTGGCTTTCTTTTCAGCAAAAGTGTGACTCCACAGATGTGGCATAAAGGGAGAAGATACTGGTGAGGGTGGTGGATGGTGGTGAAGGAAACTAAAAGGCCTGGGTAATCCCTAACCTGGACTGTCAGACCCATAGCTGCCTGAAAGTGAAATTTTGTATGTGAGTGTTTTGTGCAGATGTGAAATTCCTTTTTAACATGCAGGTACATATTAATATAAGACTCTTATTTAAAAAAAAAACATGGACACAGGGAGGGGAGCATCACACACTGGGGTTTGTGAGGGGGAACTAGAGGAGGGACAGTGGGGGGTGGGGAGTTGGGGAGG
>CAUYQU010045145.1:0-24981 GCA_963574635.1 Cheracebus regulus | reverse complement strand
CTTCCAATACCTGCTCTGGGCTGGAAGGTACCAGAAACGGGATTCCGTGTCCCCAGTTCTCCTGTCTCTATCTCATCAATCTCACTTAGGCTCTCATCTGTTTTTTTGTGTTTTTTGTTTTTTTTTTTTTTTTTTTGTGCTTTTTAATTCCACCGGGGGTGTTTTTTTGCTTTAATAATTAAAAAAAAAAAAAAAAAAAAAAAAAAAAAAAAAAAAAAAAGATGAGAGCCTAAGTGAGATTGATGAGATAGAGACAGGAGAACTGGGGACACGGAATCCCGTTTCTGGTACCTTCCAGCCCAGAGCAGGTATTGGAAGCACCGTGTGGAATGCTGAGACTCTTTCACGCATTCTTTTTATTTTATTTTATTTTTTAAATAACTTCTGACTGAGATTTATTCTCCTTGCCTACAAATGAGGAAACTGAAGTACACTGAGTAAAAATGTCTTGTCCAAGAGCGATCACGTGGATAAAAACAGAACCGAAGACGATGACACCCCTCGATATGGGTGAGTGGTTAAGTGCATGCTCCCAACGTTCAGATTATGATAGCTACCCAACATTTGGTTTGTTCAGCAAGTTCCTTTTTGGGGACAGGAGGTTGTTGAAAGATCGTTTAAAGGGTCATGGAAGGATCTTGGACATAATGCAAGTGGATGACGTAAAAGAATGCAGCTTTGGTACCCAATGCCAAGACCCCTGCATGTCCGATTTTACAACGGATGCTGTCTTCCTACGGGCACCTCCTGGAATGTAGGCGGATTCTGTCATTTGGGATGTTCCGGGACTGTGGCCGACATTGTAAGCATCTCTCGTGAGGCTCTGGGCTAGAAGCAAAGGCAATGTCCAGGCTTCAGGTTAACACCACTTAAGTCCCAGACGCCTGCCCCTTCAGCATCCTCTGGGGTGATTTATAGATTGTGGGGTTCTCTTTCCCATATGCCACTTCTCCGTCTTTAGGGACTGAAACGACCATGCCTGGTTCCCAGGTAAATGGACCGTGAGTTCCTCCTGGGTATGACTCTCACCTTTCATCACTGTCTCCCTTGTGTCTGTCACATTGAGCTGTATGCAGAGTGGCCCTCCATAAAAGCCACACCCAGGGCTTGAGAACTGGTCTTGTTGGAATGGGGTTTCTTGGCAGAAACTCAGCTGAGTGGTAGAATGAAGACATGGTATTTGCAGGTAGAAACGTAACTGGCTAATAATATTGACTCCACCACTAACTTATTGTCAGATTTTGGTAAGATGATGTATACTTTTTAGGTTTTAGTTCTTGTACTGTAAAGTGAGGGGCAACTGGATGGTTTCCAGGGTCTCATCTAGCCTGAGTCCTCGTATGTGGGCCTCGTTTGCCTAATGACACTAGTTACTGTTATATTTCCAGAATCTTCAGTCATACAAGGTTTATCTGTTCATCATGACATCCTGCAGTGTAGGGGGATTATCCTACCATTCAGATAAGGAAATCTGGAGCAGAAGAGATGAAGTGTGTACGTTTACACACTCAGTAAAGGACAAAATTGGGATTTAAAGTCAGATTTACCTGATTTTAAACCTCCCTTCACTATGCTCCACTGCCCCAAATTTAGGATGAGAAATGAAAGGGATGGGGGGGGGGGGTACTGTAATGAAGTGATCCTGTAAATCATTCTGGTCCCACTTTGTCTCCCCCCACCTTGCTCAGAAGAATGGTCTCTAACCTCCAGCTTCTGCTTCCATCACTGCTGGGGCAGAAAGCTCATCCTCTTCACCATCATAGTCTGGGGCCAGTTCTAATCATTAAATGGTTCTTCTGAAAATTTCTTCTGTTCTATTTACAATTTCCAGGTCTTGGTTCTGCTCCTTGGGGCCGCTTCTTGGTGAAATATCCTACCTGCCAATGAGAAGGTTTTGACTTTCACAGAGAGTCAGAATGTGTGATGGCTTTAGCTATGCCGGGATTTCTAGGTTATTTTTAACCAAGGGGTTTGGGCTTGAATCACATCTTTCTTGAAAGTCAGCGTTTCCATTGGTTCTGCGAGAGGCTTCCTGGCACAGAAGGTAGTCTACGTTTCTCAGTTTCTGGTTCTCTGCAGAAAAAAAAATTGTTCATTGTGCCAAAGTGTTAAGGTTCCTAACTGAATATATTGAGACCCATAGTCTCTGGACCACGTTTCCTTTTGAAAGTGGAACATGCACACGGGGCCCATGGTGCTTCGCCATCATCATGCCTTTCTTTGCTAAGCGACACTGAGGTTTGATTTTGTGCTTGAGAAAGCACCGGGACATCCCACACCTTCCTGTACTGTGTGTGCTCCGAGCTTGGTTTCCTGTGTTAGTTCCTGTGTGTTTCCAGTGTGTTTGCGTTTGCTCTGTTGGGGGCAGGGTGTTGGCAGCCAAGGCACACTTCAGAACAAGTGTGGAGCTGAGCAGGAACAAAAGAAGTGGCGCAAACATCCCCAGGGACCAATACCCAGGAGGAACAACTGAATGATGCTTGTGTTGAACTGCAGACGGAACTCAACCACGTCACTAAAATGTTTCCCTCTCCCAAGAGCAATGCCCACTGCCTCCAGATAAAAGCTGGGAGGCACACATTCATTCGCGAGAGTCAATTGAATTTATGTTAAAATTGAAAAGTATGGCATATGAAATGATATGAGAAGAAAAGTGCTCTACAGTTTCCAAAAAATGTGATATTTACTTCTGTGAACGTGCTCGGGGGCCAGGTGGTTTGACATTTCTTTATTGTTCCTCTCCCAATGCCCTTTCAGTCTGTGCCCAGGCTGGCCCACAGGGGCCCTGGAGAAGTCCCTTCCCTTCCCCTCACTTCGTCTTTTTGTTTTCTGCTTTTATCTCTCTTTTCTAAGCTGTTGAACCTCGAATGTTTTGAGAAGTTCCATTTTATTCCATATTCCCTGTTATTTATTCTTAGCACCCACAGGCAAACCAATTTCTCTTGCTGATATTGATCTCTTCTTATAGCTTCATGGAGATACATTGTTATTCTGTAAACATTGTCCCTGAAGGTTCCAAGGCTGAAGGTGGGGAGAGACAGAGTGTCCTCTCCTGCCACATACACCTGTATTATTCTAGAATAAAGGATAAGAGAGTAAGATAGAAGGGATAAAGAATAGACTAAAATGAGGAAGTTCAGAGAAGATGTGATTCCTGAGAAGACCTCAAAGTCTGCTTAGAAACCAGAGCTTGCGGCCTGGCATGGTGGCTCACGCCTGTAATCCCAGCACTTTGAAAGGCCAATGCAGGTGGATCACGAGGTCAAGAGATCGAGACCATCTGGCCAACACGGTAAAACCCCGTCTCTACTAAAAACACAAAAATTAGCTGAGTGTGGTGGTGCGTGCCTGTAGTCTCAGCTACTCAGGAGGCTGAGGCAAGAGAATCGCTTGAACCCGGAAGGCGGAGGTTGCAGTGAGCTGAGATGGCACCATTGCACCCCAGCCTGGGCGACAAAAAGAGACTCTGTCTCAAAAATAAACAAACAAGCAAATAAATAAGTAGGTATAGGAAGGATCCAACAAATACAGCCCTTAATAATTTCCCCACATGACATATAATCAAACTTAGGCAGGAGTGTTCTTCCCCCTGTACTGAAGCCAGAATTGTTTCCTCTGCAGATTTATGTAAACTTGGCTGCTGAAATATAGATCAGAAAACAAACTCATTTCTTTATGGGTTATTATTATTAATACACATGTACTGAAAGTCATGTATTTGGAGAAGATTGCGCTTCAGGAAATACACAAAAACCTAAATTATATCATATATGCTAAGCAGCAGGTAAGTATTACAAACAATCTTAGAACCCTAAACTGGGTGTCAGGAGACTTGAGTTCTAGCTCTGGCTCTGAAAATAACAGAGTGACCTTAACCTTATCTGCTAAGGATGAGTTTATAGATTTATTTCTAGATTCTTTCCTGTTTAAATTGTTCTTATTATTAACTAGCACTTATTGACATTGATTATGTGACAGGAATCATGCTGGTGCTTTGAATGAATTATTTGTTAGATGCTCATGTTAACATTATGAAGAAGAGCTCTTTTCTTAAATCAACTTTACTGAGGTGTAATTGACAAATAGAAACTGTACATCTGTAAGGTATACAACTTGATGTTTTGATATATGTATACATTATGAAATGACTACCACAGTCAAGCTAGATAACACGTTCGTCACCTCACAGTTACCTTTATTTTGAGATGGAGTTTCGCTCTGTCACCAGGCTGGAGTGGCGCGATCTCGGCTCACTGCAACCTCAGCCTCCCTGGTTCAAACGATTCTTCTGCCTCAGCCTCCTGAGTAGCTGGGGTTAGAGGTGTGTTCCACCAGGCTAGGCTAATTTTTGTATTTTTAGTAGAGATGGGGTTTCGCCATGTTGGTCAGGTTGGTCACTCCTGATTTTGTGATCCGCCCACCTCGGCCTCCCAAAGTGCTGGGATTACAGGCATGAGCCACCGCGCCCAGCCACAGTTACCATTTTTTAATTGTGATGAGAACACTTAATATCTACTATTTTAGCAAATTTCAAATATATGATGATATTGTTAACTATAGTCACTCTGCTGTATTTAGATCTACAGAACGTATTCATCCTGCGTAACTGAAACTTTTTATTTTCTGCCCAACGCCTTTCTCACACCTCCAAGACCCTAAGAACCACCATTCCACTCTTTGCTTCTGTGAGTTTGACTCTTCTAGATTTCACAGATGAGTGTGATCATGTCATATTTGTCATTCTGTGTCTAGCCTATTTCACTTAACATAATGTCCTCCAAGTTCATCCACGTTGCCAAAAATGGTGCTTTTATTATCTCTACCTAAGAGTTGAGGGAATTTGGGTTTAGAAAAGTTATGTAACCTGCTTGTAGTCCCATAGCTAATGAATACTCGTTCCAGGGCTGAAATTTGGGTCTCCCTGCCTGCAGATCTCAGGAGGCAGATCCTTTATTGCTGTCATTGGAATGACAGCCAGAGAAGGGAAGTTTAGCCGAAGGCTGAGGCTGTGCAGGAAGGCAAGCTTGATGGAGGAGATGCAGGTGGGGGATACATCCTGAAGAAGATAGAGCTTAGATTTGCAAATAGAAGGAGAACCTCTGAGGCAAGGGCATTGCATAATTAGCAAAAGAGTGACATCTTGGTTTGTTGCTTAAATAGCAACTCTATGGCTAAGTGAAATGTATTTGACACAAATGTGGTTTGAATGCTTGATGAATAAATAAGCACATGAGGGAAGGAAGCAGTAGGTGGAAAAGCATATATGGTCCATAATACATTAACCTTGGACTTAGAAAGATGCAGCCAACACATTCTCACTACTGGATTAGACACGTGCATCAGTGGAGAAGTGAAACAGCCCTTTCACATCCCAATGTGTGCTGAGACTTTGTTCAAGTCATGCAGTTGATACCCACTTGTCCATCTCGGGTAATGCATCAGTTCCAGCGGTGTTTGAATCTGTATTCTCCTCTACCATGAAGGCAGCTGTCAGCCTCCAGTATCAAATCTTCCTTCATGACAACTAAAATGAATGAGGTGTGGGCAGTGGGCACAACTCAGCTATGGAACAGCCCCTGCCTTCTTTCCAAGTAGTCAGTTGGGATCAATCAAAGTGACAAGTCAAGCTGATGTGGGTGGCCACTTGATCCTTCCTTGGGCACAGGTGTTTGCCAGACTCTGGCATGTGATTTTAGGGTGTGGACAGGGAGCTGCAAAAGAATTTTTGAGGTGAGCAGAATCTAAGTCAGCATTCCTGAGGATCACGGGCCTTGGAGAGTGCAGGGCAAGCTTCTTCCTTCCCAAGGATGTGAGTGAAACTTGTCTCATTGCCAAGTCTCTTCAGCACTGTCGTTTCTCTCAGGATCCTTTGTTACACTCAGGTAATGCTAGCCAGGTGGATTGCGCCAGGTGGGTTCCACGGGAGGAGGACATGAATACGACATCTTGGCCATCACAGGTAAATGAGTGGACAGGTGCCCATTGTGTGAAACTTACAATGCCAGTGAAATTGGTATAGGGCTCCTGTTCACCCTCTGTGCCATCAAAATGAACCACGGCTGAGGCACAGATAGGCATGGCACCATTGTGACAGTCATCAGCACCTGGCTGGGGATCCCTGGTTGGTCCTTCTCCAGGTTCTTCGTTTAGGTTTTCCCGTCAGTGAGGAGCAGAGAGGGAGCATGAGCGGGGGTATTTGAGAGGAACTTCACCTTCCATTGGAGACCTGTTATTTTTAGTGCTGGATGTTGAAAAGAAAATCTGATCCTTGACAGGGCAGGCTTTTTATATTGTTTATGTTTTTTTCTCCAACCATAAATATCTAATAATACATATTTGTAGCAGAAAATTAGGAAATACATAGATAAATAAATAAATAAGAGGTATTTACAATCCCAGGACAGAGCCATAATAATGATTCATATTTTAAGAGTATTTTCTAATAGTCATCTATAAGAATATACACACAGGCAGACACCTTTACACACATGCATACATTTATTGCATTTATTACTGAATAGGAATGGTGCCATGTATGTTTTTATACTGCTTTTTCCTTCTATTATTATCCTATGAACATTTTTTAATGCCATGAAACATTCCTCAGGATCCATAATTTTAAATGACTGTAATATATGATATAAATATGCCATAATTTATTTAACCATTTCCATATTGCTGAACACTTGGGATGCCTCCAGTTTTTCTTCATTATAAGTAATGAGGCAATGATATTCTTGTGCAGTACATTCATCTTCACACACATATTTGGTTTCTGGAAATATTATTAGTTTCAAGAATCCTGTATAGTGGGAAATATTTTCATCGCAGCTTAAACACAGTGTGGGTTCTGGTTTTAATTACGGGCCCCATTGATATGGAGATAAGTGTGACACTTTCTGAGCGAAGCCTTTGTGATTTGGGGGAAATTGCTAGATTCAGGTGAAGTCCTTCGTGAGGTGAATATTCAGGCTGACATATGGCTACGTTTTCTTTCCTGGAAGAAAAAGAAGAGTTCTACTTACTCCAGTCTTTTGCCTTTGGTCTATCTCAAAGGAATTCAGCAGGAGACTGAGAGGAAGGAGATTGTTCAGTGATCCGCAGCAATGCATTGGAAAAAATTTGCCATCTATCCATCTGACAAAGGGCTAATATCCAGAATCTACAAAGAACTAAAACAGATTTATAAGGAAAAAACAAATAAGCCCATTCAAAAGTGGGCAAAGGATATGAACAGACACTTTATAAAAGAAGACATACATGAGGCCAACAAACATATGAAAACATGCTCATCATCGGTCATTAGAGAAATGCAAATCAAAACTACATTGAGATACCATCTCAAGCCAGTTAGAATGGCGATCATTAAAAAATCTGGAGACAACACATGCTGGAGAGGATGTGGAGAAATAGGAACACTTTTACACTGTTGGTGGGTGTGTAAATTAGTTCAACCATTGTGGAAGACAGTGTGGTGATTCCTCAAGGACCTAGAAATAGAAAGTCCATTTGACCCAGCAATCCTATTACTGGGTATGTATCCAAAAGATTACAAATCATTCTACTATAAGGACACATGCACACGAATGTTCATTGCAGCACTGTTTACAATAGTAAAGACCTGGAACCAACCGAAATGCCCATCCATGATGCCACAGGGAAAATGTGGCATATATACACCATAGAATACCATGCAGCCATAAAAAATGATGAGTTCATGTCCTTTGTAGGGACATGGATGAACCTGGAAACCATCATTCTCAGCAAACTTACACAAGAACACAAAATCAAACACTGCATGTTCTTACTCATAGGTGGGTGTTGAACAATAACACATGGACACAGGGAGGGGAGCATCACACACTGGGGTCTGTCAGGGGGAAATAGGGGAGGGACAACGGTGGGTGGGTAGTTGGGGAGAGATAACATGGGGAGAAATTCCAGATATAAGTGATGGGGAGGAAGGCAGCAAACCACACTGCCATGTGTGTACCTATGCAACAATCTTGCATGTTCTTCACATGTACCCCCAAAACTAAAATGCAATAAAAAAGAAAAAAAGAAAAAAAAAAAAAGAAATGCATTTTCTCTGGTTTCTTCTTTCCTTCCCGCTAGCATCACCTCCAGCACTATTCAACACCTCCGAAGCTTAAGCCTTTGCTTGGCGATCTGGTGCTCATGTAAAAAGGTTTCTCATCATTAGGTTTTGATGAGACTGGCTTAGTTCATGAGAGAAAATAAGCAGGTTTCCTTTCCCTCTGCAGGCTAATGTGAGGTCGAACAATTAGGTCTGTGATGTCTTCTGCTGAAAGAAAAATCTCTCAGGTCAGAAGATGGGAAAGAAGTGCTGAAAGGCTTCATGTTCACGGTAAAATCTCAGTAATCCAAACGTGGTGTCAGAATGACCTCCATGAGTTCAGGACTTTCGAACCAGAGCAGGCCCAGCCCACACTTCTGTGAACGCTTTCTGTTTGAAGACTGTTTTCATGTTCAGCTGTGTGAGATTTTGTTTTATGTAATAATTCTTTGGTAACTTCCTCGTTTCACTTTTCTGTTCTCTTAAAGTCATCCTCTTTGATTCTTTTCCTTTTTTCTTCTCTTCTTGCTTTCTTCTCCTTTTCTCTATGTATTTTGAGGTTGCCTCAAATATGTGCTAATCCGCTCTGTGGAATTTTGAATATTAACTTTCCTATTTGTGCTTTGCAGAAGCTCTTTCTTTTTCTCTGATTCCTTTATTATTATAGCATTCTATTTTTATTTTAAGAATGCATCCAGCCTCAATTTCTCTACAATCCTGTAATCATTACAGGATTTTGTTTCATTTTAAAGCTCTCTTCTATTCTTAGAAATTATCTTTATTTCCTTCTGAGTCAGTTTTCTGTTGATGTGTCTGTTATTCACTGTCATACTGTGTCTTCCCCAGTTGCCTGGTGGAGCTTAGTGTCCAATCATATGTAAGAACTGGGGACTAAGGGCCGCCTGAGAGTTTTCTGAGCATGGTGGTCCACTCCAAGATCAGGCTTCAACTTAGTGTCGAATGAGCGAGAATCTGGGGTTTTGCAGATGCCAGAAGAGGTTATACTCTGGACAGCCAATATTTGCTTATCTTCCCCAGGGACTAGCTTAATTCTTAGAGAAAAATCTTGACATTTTTAGCTTGGAAAAAAATGCTGGAGTGTTTGTTATTTTTCAGGGACATGGAGAAAGCGGTGTATGAGCCTTTAATTAATACCCTTACTCAGGCCCATTCCTCACGTCTTCCTCCTTTTGTGTCTTCCAGAGCCTTCTGGCTCCACCATCCACTCCGGCTAGCTTATCAGCAGCAGCGTCCTCTGTTTGCACTGGGGTACGGAATCATCTGCTCTGTTTCATCTGTCAATACCCCTCCATCTGCTTTTAATCTAATTTTAATTTTGTATGATTATGAAATGATTTAAACACACAAAAATTATTAGGACACCCGGGTGCCCACCACCCAGATTTAACACATGTTAACATTTTGCCATCTGTGCTTCAGAGTCCATTTACTTTCCATTGTTTAGAAATGGGTTCATCTCTTTCCCCTACTGATGTTCCTTTTTCTGTTTCCTTCTCGGTTATGTGCTTGTGATTCAAAAAGAAATAACTGCATCAGTATTAGGTTTTAAGAGGAGCAGAGATATGTACTTAGTTTGCCACCTTAAACTGGTAGCCTAGCCAGATTTTCACTGTAATAATTTGAGACTTTGATCTAGTCTGGCATTTGTACCTTTCTTTCTTTCTTTCTTTCTCTTTCTTTCTTTCTTTCTTTCTTTCTTCTTTCTTTCTTTCTTTCTTTTCTTTCTTCCTTCCCTTCCTTCCTTCCTTCCTTCCTTCCTTCCTTCCTTCCTTCCTTCCTTCCTTTCCTTCCTTCCTTCTTTCTCTCTCTCTCCCTCCCTCCCTCCTTTCCTTCCTCTCTCTCTCTCTCTCTCTTTCTTTCTTTCTCTTTTTTCTTTCTTTCTGGTTTCACTCTGTCACCAGGCTGGAGTGCTATGGCACGATCTCGGCTCACTTGCAACCCCCAACTCCCTGGTTCAAGCGATTCTCCTGCCTCAGCCTCCCAAGTAGCTGGAATTACAGGCACATGCCACCATGCCCAGCTATTTTTTCTATTTTTAATAGAGACAGGGTTTCACCTTATTGGCCAGGATGGTCTCGATCTCTTGACCTTGTGATCTGCCTGCCTTGGTCTCCCCAGCTGCTAGGATTACAGGTGTGAGCCACCATGACTGGCTGCCAATTTACTTTCAATATGAACTTGGTAGAATAGAAAGTAATCAAGTTTCACTGCAAATACTGAAGTTTTGGTTTTCCTTTAAGCCATTCAACCAATTATGTTGTTAAGTTCATACTATATGCTCTGCATTTAAATACAGTCTTTGGGGGAAATACAAAAGAAGCCAAAAATGTGATTTTCACCAGTTAGGAAGACAAAATTGATGGGCATGCCGACCTTTAAAGGTTAGACGTGTAACTTGTATGGTACTTTAAACTTTATAAATTGCTTTGCCAAGGCACCTCATTTGATCTCTAAAACAACTAAGTTAGTGAGGCATGGATCATGTTATGAATTCTGGTTTAGAGAGAAAAGAAATTAGTGTTGAACACAAGCAGAGGGAAGGCTGTGTGATGAGATAGTCCTTGGCCTGGAATTTGACGTGTATGCAGTGTCCAGGTAATGGTGCATTGGAGGGTGTCCCCAACTCCTATCTTTTTTACTGCCTCATAATGAATATATTTTCTTAGCATGAAAACAAAGAAGCAGGGCAGGAGGCTCATGTCTATAATCCCAGCACTTTGGGAGGCTGAGGAGGGCAGATCACTTGAGCCCAGGAGTTCGAGACCAGCCTTGGCAACACAGCAAGACTTCACCTCTACAAAAAATACGAAACTTATCTGGGCATGGTGGCACATGCCTGTAGTCCCAGCTACTTGGGAGATTGGGGTAGAAGGACCACTTGAGCCCGGGAGAGGCTCACACTGCTGCCCTTCAGCTTGGGCAATAGAGCAAAACTCTGTCTCAAAAAATAAACAAAAAGGAAAAAAGCAAGAAAGCAAGAAAGAAAGAAAGAGAGAGGGAGGGAGAGAGAAGGAGGGAGGGTGGAAGGGAAAGAGAAAGAAAGAAAGAAGAAAAGAAAGAAAGAAAAAGAAAGAAAGAAAAAGAAAGAGAAAGAAAGAAAGATGACTAAATGAGATTTGTGGACTCTATAAGGTTACAAATGGAAAATTATTCAAACTAAAATCATCTTTTTTTTCTTCTCAAGCAATTTTTTATTTACAAAGTAGTCAAAGACTATATTTTTACTACCAGGACCCTTCCATTACACATGCAACAATCATATTGAAAGCTGACTGGACTTTCAGTGTGGACTAAAAATATGGAAAAGCATGGAATAGGTACAGAATAGAATGCTAGAATTTAGGGATTTTGTGGATTCTTTTTCACTAAAGTATTCTTAGTTAATGAAACAGGGCCTTTTTTCTCTAATTATAAATAAATAAAAAAATATATATACTCATTGTAAAAGATTTAGACAACATAAAACACAGTAAAAAGGTAAGTAACAATCGTTTCTCATCTAGGCCTACTACTTCCAGTAATGATGGATGAGATCATTTGGATCAATTATCTGCCTGTGGCCATCTGCAAAAGAAAGGGAAATATGAAAAAAAAGATCCTTATGAAGCCACTGGATAATTAACAAGACAGTGAAGAATTACCAAGGCCAAGATCCAGGGGGAGACGGAAATTCAGAAGTGAGATTGCCATGCAGAGCTGTTTTCTCCTGGAAGCACTGCCGATTCTAGGCATTGCTGGAAGATGAGAAGCAGGTCAAATAAACGTTAGACAACTTTGCCGAGCTAGAAGATCAAGAATTGGAATCCAGGACTTGCTAACAGTAGAAGCATTGATGAATCACCTGGAGTTGGGTTGGGACCTTCAGTGGCTGCCCTCTAGGAGTACAGATCAACCAGAAATAATCTAGCCCTCAGTCTCACACCATCTTGGTGGCCCAATCATGAGAGAAAAGATTAGAAAACCATGATTCACGAGGTTGACCTAATTGACATTTATAGGAAATTGCATCTAACAGCAACTGATTGATTATGTATTCATTTTAAGATCACATGGCACATTTACAAACTAAAAAGAAAATTTAAAAATAAAACCACTTTTAAAATGTTTCGTTGACATGTTTTTACATCAGTTACAGAGTTTATGGCGCATTTTTCTTTTTCTTTTCCTATAACTGTGACACCTTTTTGGTGAATATGGTGCATATTTAAATATAAAGTTCCACTAAGCAGTCAGGAATGTCATAAAGTAGGTCTTAAAGCTTCTCAGTCTTTTGCATTTAAAAACATGTTTTTTTATTTGCATGGCATGGTGTGAGGGTGTCTCATGTCAATGTATTTGGTCACCTGCTGTGACTTCCTTCTCCATTTAATTCATCTTGGCTTATCTTAAACTAGCAGGATGAATACCTTATCTGCAAAATTTGCTTCTGATTCCCTCTGGGAACCTCCGTCCTAGCAGACCTCAGTTGGGGTTGAAAGGTGGGGGCAGTCAGAGACTGGGGTTAAGGATATTCCCATCCCCAGTTCCAGGACTGTAGAGATAAGTAGTAGTAACAGAAAGAAGGGTGGTAGATTTTTAAAATTAAATTGAATTTATTTGAAATACATTTCTTTATTGGAGTAATAGATACACATGATTAAATAATTAAAATGTTTGAAGGGTTTATAAATGAAAAAAAACTATGCTTTATCTTTTTTGCTGTCAAATTCTTTTTCTTAGAGACAATGACATTGAATTTAAGCTATTTCTACTGGTAGCTGTAAATAATATGACTACACCGAAATATATAGATTTTTCTATTGTATATGTTACATTTTTTAAAATATATATTTTATTGTGTTTTAGGTTTTGGGGTGCAAGTAAAGAACATGCAAGATTGTTGCATAGGTCCATACACGGCAATCTGGTTTGCTGCCTTTCTCCCCATCACCTATATCTGACATTTCTCCCCATGTTATCCCTCCCCAACTCCCCACCCCCCGTACATTACATTTTGACTTTGGTCTATGATAGGTGAAGATTTACCTCATTCATAAATTTCATCCCCACCCTTACCGTCTTATCCTCTTTTCTTCAATTTCAACATTACCTTTTTTTTTTGGCCGCTATTCTTTATGCTTATGCAA
The DNA here is from genome assembly GCA_963574635.1 of Cheracebus regulus. NCBI lineage: Eukaryota > Metazoa > Chordata > Mammalia > Primates > Pitheciidae > Cheracebus > Cheracebus regulus. Next base: position 11,757 of record CAUYQU010045145.1, on the reverse strand, counting down.
CATTTCATATTTGTTTATTCATTCCATCAATTATAGACAGTATCCCTCAACTCTCCTTTCCCTCTCTGCCTCCCAGCTTCTTCTGCCTTTACTTAAAAGCTTTACAAAATTAAGGCTGATTTCATTTACATTCGATTCTGGAAACATAATTGAGTTGTTTGCATTTTATCTACAGAAAAAGAAGAAAGTTGAAAAACAGTGCTTACATTATTGTAACTAAGTAAATATGATTCACCCTGAAATCATGTACTATAATAACACTTTTTGAATTGCTTTTTGTTTTTCCTGAGTTTCAAATGTCATCTTACTTTTCTTTGCACTACTTGAGTTTCTTACATCTTTTTTTCTGCCCTCTTCACCCAACCACACATTGTATTGTTTTTTTTCCCCACTCAGATCTTTCTCCAGGGGGCTTGTTTGATTGTTTGTTTGTTTTTGAGAGAGTCCCGCTCTGTCACTGGGCTGGAGTGCAGTCGTGCCATCTTGACTCACTGCAACCTCCCTCTCCAGGGTGCAAGCCATTCTCCTGCCTCAGCCTCCGGAATAGCTGGGATTATAGGCACGTGTCACCCCATCCAGGTAATTTTTGTATTTTTAGCAGAGACAGGGTTTCACCATGTTGGCCAGGATGGTCTTGATCTCCTGACCTTGTGATCCGCCCCTCTTAGCCTCCCAAAATGCTGGGATTACAGGTGTGAGCCACTGAGCCTGGCCTCTCTTCTTGTTTATCATCTGAACTGCTTGTTTCCTTCGTGGTCTGGGACCTCCAGTCATTGCTTTCTTGGATTGATTCCACTGGTTTCTATGTCTCCTTCTCTCTTTCTTGGCATTTTCTCTCCTTTCCCTGCAGAATAACCTCAAGTAAAATTCCTGAAGACATGGTTTGTGGGACATGAACTTTCTGGGTCCTTTGTGTTGGAACATGATTATATTTACTGTTTACATTTGATCTCTGATTTGACTTAGTTGAAAATCATATTTTCTCTAAAAGTTTGAGGATATCTCAACATTGTTTTCTAACTTAATTATGTAATCTCATAATTATTTTCTAACCTCTATTGGTTCATCAAACGGATGAACAGTTTGATTTTAGTTTGTTTCTAATTATTGGTGGTGAAAGTGTTTTATTATCTTTCAGGGTTTTGAATGTTTACCCTTAGTCTTTTAAAATAATGAAGTGGGAGGTGTGGCTTTAAGAAAAATTTAGGGCCTTTTCCAACGTTGATTATTGTGGCATTCAGCTCTGAGAAACATACTTACATTATTTCTTTGATAACCTCAGTTCCTCTGCTCTTCCTAAAAAAATCATAATAATCAGATGTTGGGCTTCAGAGACAGCTAACCCAGGTCTAACCCGTTCTCTAATATTTTTCTCTCTTAGTTTTTCAATCCATTTTTTTAAATTCATTTGCCTTTATTAGCAAATTTTCTTGAGGGGGTTTAACTTTGGTTTTTATTTTTTAAATCGATTGTTATGGAAATATTTGATAACATTATATATCCAAATAAATGAAAGAGTTAAGGCTCACTAAGAAAACCACACACCTCTTGGTCCTCATTTCCCCTATTCTGTGCCAGAACCATTACTTCAGTTTCCTCTGTTTTCAAATAGCTTGCTCACATTCCTTCTTTTTCCACTTCATTTTTGTCTCTCTTTCTCCTCCTTCTCCTCTACTTCCTCCTCTTTTTTCAAGTTTTAGGGAGTTGACTTTTTACTGTAGAAGATAAGGTTTTAGTTCTCTCTCTCTCTCTTTCCTCCCCTTCACCAACTATCACATCCTTTCCATGCCCATCTCCTCTGTATCGCTTATCCATTGCCACAAAATTCTGCATAACAACCAACCACAGAACATCAGTGGCATAAAGCAAACATTATTTATTTCTCTCTCCATTGCAAGGTTTAGATGATCTGTGTCCAGCACTTCTACTGGTCTAGACCAAGCTTTCTCCTGTTTCTAGGTGTTGACTGGCGTTGGCTACTCTAGACTGGATGTCGCTGGGGTGACTTGGCAACAGGGGCCATTTGGTTCTGCCTTTTCTGTCATTGATCTTGTACCAAGTTAACTATGATATGTTTCCATGGAAATTAAAGAGACACAAGAGGGAAAGTCTACTTGAAGCCTCTGCTAACATCTCATTGGGCAAAGCAAGGGATGTGACTGATCCCAAGATCAAGAGGTAGGTTATGTCATCCTGCCCATGGTGGGGTTACATAGCAACTGTGAAGTTATGGGGCAAAAGGCATGAGTACAGAAAGAGGTGAAGAATTGGAACCATGATTGCAGCTCTCCCTCTCTGTACATACATATGAAAACCCTACATCCTGGTTTGGGTTGGATCAATATTTTCTTTTTCTCTACATTTTGTTTTTTTTTGGGAGTATTTCTTTATAACTTTTTAATGACCTAGTTCAATTTCTAACTTTACACACACACACACACACACACACATATATATATATATATATATTATTGTGTTTTAGATTTTGGGGTACTTGTGAAGAACATCTGGCATTTCTCCCCATGTTATCCCTCCCCAATTCCCCACTCCCCCCTGTCCCTCCCCTAGATCCCCCCCACAGACCCCAGTGTGTGATGCTTCCCTCCCTGTGTCCATGTGTTCTCATGTTCAACACCTGCCTATGAGTGAGAACATGCGGTGTTTGATTTTGTGTTCTTGTGTCAGTTTGCTGAGAATGATGGTTTCCAGGTTCATCCATGTCCCTGGAGGAAAAGACTTTATTTATTAAGTGCCATTAACAGAATGTCCCTGTCAAATGAATAACTTTGAGCTCCTGGGGAGAATGCCACATAAGTAGTATAACTTTCTGGGGTACAATATGGAATGTCTTCAGCATTTAAACTCTTCCCACTGTGTGTATCCTCACAGAACCTCACCTGGAACCCATCTAGTAATCTCAGCTGACAGTGTCTCTGACATGGGAAGGAGGGTCCTGGGTGCTACCCAGGCTGCCCCCATCCTCTCTTTGTCTGTGACTCAGAGCCACCTGAGCCCAGAATTAACAGGAAAATTTAGTATGAGGTTAGATCTCTCATGTGGATGAGGTTGATTTGATAAGCAAATCAGAGCAGGAAATAGGGGAAGCAAAATGTCCATGACACAAATTGAAGATGACACTCACTCTCACAGGCAGTTGGCTACCTGAGAGCGAGGGCTTCCTTGGATTTTGTGCCTTGGTGCCTGTCATGCTTCACCCTAATTCTTCCCTTAACTGTCCATGAGTTAGCCCACTTGGCCATTTGTGAACCTTGATCAGTTATCCCTATCATCTTGCAGATGCTCAGTAGCTGCCCTTCCTGTCTTGTGGCTCTATCAAGTCTTTTTCCTGGTCCCCTGCAATTCATTTGTGCTCTGAGGAGTGGCACCAGCTTCATCTGTAAATTCTCAGACCCCACTTCAGACCCATGAAAACATCTGCATTCTAATAAGAATGCCAAGCGAGTTGGGTAGATATTAATGTGTGAGACACTCTGATCTGATTCACTTCAGTTTTTTGTAGCATATTAATGAGTGAAATGGCAAGCACAATTCATTTCTTCATTGTTTCAAAACTAAGCCAGGAGGCAATATTTAGTGCAAGACACATACATGCTGTTCTTGATGGTTTTCATATAAAAGCTAATTTCCCAAGAACCAATTTGCTGTGATTGGAATGTATTTCCCAAGAAGCTGTTGCTGGAAACTTAATCCCTAATGCAGCTGTGTTGGAAGATGGGGCCTAATGAGAGGTGATTAGGCCATGAAGGTGGAGTGAATTGATTAGGCCACTATCAATGGAGTGAGTTTGCTACAAAAGGGGAGTTTAGCCCTCTCTCTCTCTCTCTCTCTCTCTCTCTCTCTCTCTTTTGCCCTTCCACCTTCTGCCATGAGATGACACAGCAAGAAGGACCTCACAAGATGCTGATCCCTGGAGTTTAGATTTCCTAGCCTCTAGAGCCATAAGCCAATATATTTGGATTCATTATAAATTACTCAGTCTTGGGTGTTCTGTTATAGCAGCACAAAACAGACAAAGACACCATTTTTTAAAGAGCTCTGTTTCTTTCGTATTTCTGTGTACCTAACTCATAGGGCTGTCTTTGAGACTGAGTAAATGGATGCAAACCCCCTGTGTGGTACCTGGTGCATGGAAAGCATTTGGTGAACATTACCTCTTACTACTCTAGGTGGATTCTACATGAGAAAAAAAAAACTGAGTTATATGTTTCATTGATTTGACAGAATAAATTGAGAAAAATGTGGCCATTAAATGTTCTGAAGTTTTTACCCTAAAATCAGCAGCTTCTCACCCTGTTCCCAAGTTGACATGCAGATCAGTATACTCAAAGAACCAGTAGGCACACAAACCAATCACAATCACACACAGCTAAAGATGATACATCACAAATTGGCATGCTTCATAATTTTTCACAGCCATGTTTGAGGATTATTAATACACAAAAGGGATTTGTGGAATGCTGGGACTCATTTTCCTGTCACTCTGTACCAGAAATGGAGATTTGTAAAGGGAGATTTTATGCCAGTTCTTGGTTATTAAAGTTCTTCTAGGCAGTAAAGGAGAGAATTTTCTGGCTTTCTCTAGAGAAAAGCTATCTACAACCTCATTGAAGGATAGAATGCTTTCAGTTTGGTAGCAGCCAAGCAAAACAAAGTCATACATTTTTATTTTAAAATCAGATTTTATATGTCTATTCTGTTGTGAATTTATTGTATAGAGTCTTTTGTGACTTTGGAATTAACAGAGGGTTTAGGCTGTCATATCTAATTCATTTACAATTGTATCCAGCAAGTTATGTCAGGACAGGGCCGACCTTGGTAGACACAACGTTTCACAATTCCTCACAATCAGACCTTTAGCCCAAGTCCCTCGATGTGTAATTAGCAGTGCAGATAATTTCTGCTGTTGACTTTTAGTTTTCCCTCAAAGGATTCCAGGCTCAGTTTGGGCAATGTGTGTTTACTATCTCCTCACAATTTTAAAGCAAGACACCTGCTGGGTCTCTCACCCAATGTCAGAAGCTTGATAAACATTCTTGAAGCTGTGAATTGCTAGGAAGATGAAAAATCTTGTTTCAAATACCAGTATGTGAACCTTAGCCTTCATATAAGTTGCGTGTGAAAACAAGACCCTTGATTTTCAGTACATTGGCTTGAAAAAAACCACACAGTGGATTACCACTGAATTCTTTACCCGGCCCTGAAGGATCACAGTGTTAACTGGTCAACTTCTATTCTGCAGAATAAAACTGGTAACACATCAGGAAGGGGCATTTTAGACAGGAAGCTATTTCCAGGGAACATAACTTCGGCAGCGAAAGAGATGTGTTAAATTTATTATGTTAAAATTGTATGCATAAAAAGAGTTTGTAAGAAAGATGTGGGATAGTTTCAAAAAAAGTGAATTCCAGAATAAATAGCTTAGGAGTTTAGGAAGGGGTTTAGAGAAAGAAGGTATGGAACCAACGTCAGCTCCTGAGCAAGTTTTACTCATTTGTAGGAAACTTAAACGAAAAGGATAATAAAATATACAGGCTGGTGTTCAGGTGTGGAGTTCAATTTTTCAACAAATTGAGTTAAATTCCTGTGGGACTTCAAGTCAAGCTGTCTGATCGGGCATTTAGATTTTTTTTTTTTAATTGGGCAGGAGATGCTGATAGAAGATGGTAAAAAAGAATTACAAAGTGGAAGTAGGGAAGGATAAGATGGATCAAATAAACCATTTCAAGGTTTGCTCCCTTGCCCAAGCATATGGGCAGCTCCCCAGTACCTCAGGAGCCTGGGCATAAGTTCTGCCCTTTCCAAAAGAAGGGATTTGTTATGTTAATCTTTGCTTAGAGAAGAAAACTACAGTTCTTCATTCTCTGTTATCTGCCATATGTGCACTGGATTCTTATATCTATATCAGGGGTCATCTTCTATCTCCACAGTTTTCAGAGAAGGAAGCAAGGTCAGATTCTTAAATACCTTAACAAGGTTGAGCAGTCAGCCAGCCCCAAGGAGGACTCAGCATTTGTTTGATCTTAGAGCCCACTAATGTTCCACTATGACCTCTTAGTTGGAAATGGGGCCCAGGGGATGAACTGTAGGAGTTTTATAACCATAGCAAATTCAATAAATCACCTGAAGGCAGAAAAATATTTCATCATTAGACAAATTATAACCAGCTTACTGGAAAGTGTCTTCCTTTGTGTAAAGAGACTGATATGACCACTGCAACATGATTATTTTTGCTATTTGTAAGTTAGACAGAAGTCAAGAATCTTACCTAAAATCATTTGTTATAGGAGGCCATAGGATAAATTCTTGATTTAGAAGAGCAAGCCAATGAGATGGCTGAAACTCCTCTACCTACATCCCTTTCTCCTTATTTAATAATCATGCATACAAGCACATATATGCAGTGTCCTCCCTTTCTACTGCCCACTCCCAACAGGCTGCCCTGTTCTATTACCTCTAAAACTATCACCACCTCTGTCATGGAGCAAACCCCAAAACTGGGGTTCAACCCAGCAGACCATGTGTGTTCTTGGCACCATGCAAGAAAGAACTCAAGAGCAAGCAGACAGGGTAAAATGAAAGTATGTTGATTTGGCCAGGTGCAGTGGCTCATACCAGTAATCCCAGCACTTTGGGAGGCCAAGGTGGATGGATCATTTGAGATCAGGAGTTTGAAACCAGGCTGGCTGACATTGTGAAACCTTAGCTCTACAAAATATACAAAAATTAGCTGGGTGTGATATTGCATGCCTCTAATCCCAGCTACTCAAGAGGCTGAGGTTTGAGAATCACTTGATCTCAGGAGATACAGCTTGCAGTTAGCTGAGATCATGCCACTGTATTCCAGCCTAAACAGCAGAGCTAGACTCTATCCCCTGCTCCCCACCAAAAGAAAAGAAAGTATGTTTATTAAAAAGTAAAGGGACTGGGCAAGTTTTGGCTGGCTTCTTACTGCATACTGTTTTATCAGCACGTCTTTGTGACCCGTGTAAATGAAAGAGTAGCTAAGACAGGTCCCAACCAATTTAAAAGTTTATTTTGCCAAGGTCAAGGACATGCTCATGACACAGTCTCAGGAGATCCTGAGGACTTGTGCTCAGGATTGTCAGGCTACAGCTTGGTTTTGTATGTTTTAGGGAGACATAAGAGATCAATCAATACATGTAAGATATAGATTTGTTCAGTCAGGAAAGGTGAGAAAATTGAAGTGGAGGGAGGGGTCTTCCAGGACATAGGTGAATTCAAAGATTCTCTGATTGGCAATGGTTGAAAGAGTTTATTTAAAGACCTGGAATCAATAGAAAGGAGTGTCTGGGTTAAGATAAGGGGTTGTGGAGACCAGGGTTTTTATTATGCGGATGAAGCCTTCAGGTGGCAGGCAGGCTCCAGAGAGAATAGATTATAAATATTTCTTATCACATTTTAAAAAGATGCTAGACTCTTAATTCTTTCCTAAATCAGGAAAAAGACCTGGAAAAAGAAGCGGATTGTCTACAGAATGTAGATCTTCCCCACAAGAGATAGATTTGAGAGTCATTTCAAAATATGTCAAATAAATATGTTTTGGGGTTAAATATGTTGATTTCTTTTAGGGTCTACTATCTGTCATATTGGTATCTTATTGCTACAGAGTCTGCTTTGTCAGTCTTAAGGTTTCTGTTTTACTGTTAATGCTGGTCAGCTGTGCCTGATTTCCAAAGGGAGGAGAGTAAAATGAGGCATGTTTGACCCCCACTTCCCATCACAGCCTGACCTAGTTTTTCAGGTTAACTTAGAAATGTGCTTGGCTGAGAGAAGAGGTCTGTTCAATTCGTTGGGGGGCTTAGATTTTTTTTTTTTTTTTTTTGTGATGGAGTTTTGCTCTTGTCACTCAGGCTGGAGTGCAATGATGCAATCTCGGCTCACTGCAATCTCCACCTCCGAGGTTCAAGCGATTCTCCTGCTTCAGCACCCCCCGGTACCTGGGATTACAGGTGCCTGCCACCACGCCTGGCTAATTTTTGTATTTTTAGTAGAGACAGGGTTTCACCATGTTGGCCAGGCTGGTCTCGAACTCCCCAGCTCAAGTGATCCGCCCATTTCAGCCTCCGAAAGTGCTCCACCCACTTAAGCCTCCCAAAGTGCTCTAATACAGGCATGAGCCACCACGCCCGGCCCTAGAATTTTATTTTTGATTAACACCTGTGTCTTGTGAAACAAGTTGTACCAAATTTCTATCTCACCTCCATCTTCACAGACAAACAATAGCAAAAGAGCATGAAGAAATACAAGATTATGAGGCACACCAAAGCTGCCAAAGTGTTCTGATTGAATCCTGGGCAATGTCTAAAGACAAAATCACAGCAACTTTAAAGATCTTACTTGGCCTATATTTGTGATTCTAGAATCAGACAACACTTTATTCTGTAAAACAGAATGAGTGTTCTGATAATCCGAGCAGAGGAGGTTGGCTTTACAGACAGAAAAGGGCTGAGGAAAGCAGACACAGGGAACAAAAAGATTGGTCATTTCAAAGTTACTTTTCTTACCGAGTTAAAAACAGGGAAGACTAACTAGGCACAATTACTCACACCTATAAAGAAAATGAAAACATTTGGCCCCAAAATATATTTATTTGACATATTCTGAAATGGCTGCCACCAGGCATCCTGACAGAAGTGGCCTTGCAAAGCTGCCTCAAGTGGTGTATTAGTCCATTCTTACACTGCTATAAAGACATACACAAGACTGGATAATTTATAAAGGAAAGAAATTTAATTGACTCACAGTTCTACATGGCTGGGGAGGCCTCAGAAACTCACAGTAATGGTGGAAGGGGAAGTAGGAACATTTCACATAGCGGCAGGTGAGAGAGTGTGTGTAGGAGAAATGGTCAAACACAAAACCATCAGATCTCCTGACTCCATTTCTATCATGAGAACAACTGCCCGGATGATTCAATCACCTCCCACCAGGTCCTGCTCTTGACAAGTGGGAATTACAGGGATTATAATTCAAGATGAAATTTGGGTGGGGACATAGACCCAAACCACACCAAGTGGGAAAAATGTGCATCTGTAGAGAATCTCAGTTAATGCATCCAGGCTCCCTCTTTTCTATATCTTTCCCCAGATCCAGTAGACATTGAGAATCTGACACCTTTAAAAGTCAGAGAAGGAACAGTTCACCATCTATTCTGTCTGACGGAGGCTTCATCTACATAACAACTCTACCTTTGCAGCCAAGCCTCTTCTCCTCCACACCGTTTTATCAGAATCTAAGCCCCTAGTCTTTCTGTAATCTCAAAATGGTATATAAGTTTCCATAACTCATTTGGAAATTAGGTCTGCATTCTGAAGCCTCCTGTGTATGCATGCTAAATAAATTTATATGCCTTTTCTCCTATTAATCAATGTGACTCATGTCAGTGATTTTTAGCAAAACTTTAGGGGGCTAAGGGCCTACAGCCCCCACACCTCTAATCCCAGCACTGTAGAAAGCTGAGGCAGGAGGATGGCTTGAGTCCAGGAGTTCAAGACCGGCCTGTGCAATATAGAGAAAGCCCCATATTTACAAAAAAGTTAAAAATTAGCTGGGCCATGCACACCTGTCATCTCAGCTACTCTGCAGGCGGAGGCAGGATTATTTGAACCCAGGAGTTTGGGGCTGCAAACAAATCTGGGGATAAATTCGTTTATCCTTAGCTATGATCATGGCACTGCACACTCAGCTGAGTAACAGAGCAAGACCCTGTCTCAAAAGAAAAAAACAAAAAAAAGGAGACTTCCTTATTACGCTGAAGCAGGATGACTAGACTCTTCTGTTTTTAGGAAAACTGTCCTATTTCAATGTTCAATTTGATTGCATGGCACTTAGCACCAGTGACTCCTTTCTGGTTTGGCCTGGTCTGCTAGAGCCCAGTGCAGGAGGCCAGCCCCAAACAGTGGCCTCCTACGCACTTTGTTTCCAGCACAGATGCTCCAAGGGAGAATGGCCATCAAAATGTCTCACTTCCAACTCAACAAACTGCTTCATTTGGAACCGAGTCAAAAAGTTGCTAGTCCTTGTTTACACTGGTAATATTCCTAATATATAGTCATATTTTCCTACATCTTAAGATTTTCCTCCCAAAGAAGCAACAGCTTGGAATTCTTTATAGAGAAAACATGTCTAGTGAGTTGAAATCTGCTCCCGCCCTACACTGAGATTCTATACTCCCAGTAGACTGACCTTGGGTCTGACATTCCTGGTGCTAGAGCTAAGGCCTTTCAGGATTTAATGTAGAGTAAATTTTCATTTTCTTCCATTAAAATGGCAGTCCTCCAGCATTTTTTTTCTCATCCGTTGGCAGTGAGTATAAGTTCAGCACTTAACTTATTTCCCTGGCTCAGCAAAAAGATGTACACGCCGCTTTACAGTAAAGATTTAGTAAAATCTCATTTTGGAGGGGAATTACTTATTTGAATTTCACCAATAAAAGTGAGACAATTTCAAAAAGAATCTATATGTTATGTTACATGGTTAATGACACTGGAATCATTCCAAATGATTAGACATTTTATTTCTGATTTTACAATCCTTTGAGTTATTTAAAACTTCTCGATTACTTATATAATTTGCCCTTTTTTTCCTGGAAACTATATATTTTTTTCCTCAGTTGATGGATTTGTTCTTATCCATCAAGAATAGGTAAGGGTAGAATTATATTCACTATACTACAGAAACAGATCTTATCTCTCTGATAGTTTAATTTTTCTTTCCATTAGAATCAATTCATTTATCCTCACTTTGTTTCAATAACAAATATGAAGAAAATATCTGTAGATAAATTCATCTATCCTCAACTTTTTTCTCTCTCTTTTTTTTTTGAGACAGTTTTGCTCTTGCTGCCCAGGTTGCGGTGCAGTGGTGCGGTCTTAGCTCACCACAACCTCCACCTCCCGGGTTCAAGGGATTCTCCTGCCTCAGCCTCCCAAGTGACTGGGATTACAGGCATGCACCACCATGCCCAGCTAATTTTTTTGTATTTTTAGTAGAGACAGGGTTTCTCTATGTTGGTCAGGCTAGTCTCAAACTTCCAACCTCAGGTGATCCACCCACCTCGGCCTCCAAAAGTGCTGGGATTACATGCATGAGCCACTGAACACGGCTGCTTTTTTAATATTCTTCCCATTACTTGATAATCTTAGTCCATAATGAGTCCTATTTTACAATCACGTGATCACTGTGGTATTTCATTGCTTGCTGAGTTTGAGACACAAAGAGTGTGTGTGTGTGTGTGTGTGTGTGTGTGTGTGAGAGAGAGAGAGAGAGAGAGAGAGAGAGAGAGAGATCATGTTTATTTTACCTTAAAAACCAAAGATAATTTGAAGTCAGGTAACCTAATGCCTCCAGCTTTGTTCTTTTTGCTTAGGATTGTTTTGGCTATATGGGCAATTTTTTCGTTCCATATGAAGTTTAAGGTGATTTTTTCCAGTTCTGTGAAGAAGGTCAACAGTGTTTGATGGGGATAGCATTGAATATCTATAAATTACGTTGGGCATGGCCATTTTCACAATATTGATTCTTCGTAACCATGAGCATGGAATGTTTTTTCCATCTGTGTTGTCTCTTATTCCTTTGAGCAGTGGTTTGTAGTTCTCCTTGAAGAGGTCCTTTACATCCTTTGTTAGTTGTATTCCTAGGGATTTTATTCTCTTTGTAGCAATTGTGAATGGCAGTTCACTCTTGATTTGGCTCTCTGTTTGTCAGCTGTTGGTA
>CAUYQU010045144.1:0-45025 GCA_963574635.1 Cheracebus regulus | reverse complement strand
TGAGCCTCCAGATGAGAACAGGCTCGCCAACACTTTGACTGAAGCTTTGTGAGACTGTGAACAGAGGATTTAGCTAAGCTGTCCCCAGTCTCCTGACCTACAGAAACTGTGAGATAATAAATGTTCAGGAGGAGGCTGAGGTGGGAAGATCACCTGAGCCCAGAAAGTCAAGGCTGCAGAGAGCTGTGATTGCATCACTGCACTCCAGCTTGGGTGACGAAGCGAGACCCTGTCTCAACAAAATAATGTAAAATAAAAAATAAATATTTTTTAAGCCACTCTGTCTGTGGTAATTTTATCATGTAGCAACAAAACATGAATACAGTGTCCTGCAGCCTCCCTTCTGTATATTCCCTCCTTCCCCCTTGGTGCATCCGTCTAATACCCCCGTGACTTATCTATCTGCCCAATAACTCCCTTATTCTTATTCCTTACAATGCCACTCTACAATATATTCCTCAATAGTCGTTTTTTTTTGAAGTGCTTACCTCAGTCCTTCCCATTTAATCTTTACTTGCTTATACACATACCAGAACACACAAGTCTCCAGTCCTCTGTATAACGGTTTCCACTGCTGCTGTAATAAATTACCACAAGTCTACTGCCTTGAAGCAACATAAATTTATTATCTTAGAGTTCTGTAGGTCAGGAACCCAAAATGGGTTCCATTGGGCCTAAACCAAGATTTTCATAGGGTTATAGTCCCTTCTAGGGGCTCTAGAGGAGAATCTGTTTCCTTGCCCTTTCCAGCTTCTATAAGGTGACCACATTCCTTGGTTTATGGCCCCTTCCTCCAGCAACGTGGGAATGAGTCCTCTCTCATGAATATCTCTCTACTTCTCTTTCTCTTCTGCCTCCCTCATCTGGTTATAAGGGTTCTTGTGATTCCACTGAGTCTACTGGGTGATCAAGGATAATCTCCCCATCTCAAGATCTGCTCATGAACAATCTTAATTACATCTGTAGCCTTAATTCCCTTGGTTGTGTTACCGTGTAACATTTGAGGATTAGAATGTGGACATCTTTGGGGGGCTATTTTTCTGCCTACCACAGTTTGTAAAAGCTGTAATTTTAAAAAGCAATCTGTGGGACTCGTTGAAGACTTGAAGCCTTGGTAGTAATAGTTCATAGTGGTATATAGGGTTAACCCTCTCAGAAGAATTTGTATCCTAAAGAGGCCTCTTTAAAACATGTAAAACTTTCATATCTAAGGAATTCCTCTTAAACTGGGGGATGTTATGGTACTAGGGCAAATCTAGGAGAGAGAGATGTATTAAGCAAGGACTTGTTTAACAGTTCACAGTTCACATCATAAAAATGACTGCTCTGCTCACTTGCAGAAATAGTTCCCACTTTCTTCTTCATGGTCCATATCAGTATTATTCGACTGTCATAATCTAAATAGGTTGTGGTTGTAGGCTTCAATGATGAAGTAGTTAGACTAAGAAAACTAAGAGGCTCCCCACAGAGCTGATAGAGTGACTGCATCACCCTAGGGAAGGAGCAGAAGCAGGGAACCATTTCAGTTGTCACAACACCCAAGCAGCACTCAGATTCAGGGGCTCAGTTTTATGACTCCCCAGCTCCTCAGTGTGTATGAATTATCTCAGTGGGAGTTCCAAATTTACCAATATGTCTCCAAACAAAATCAATTTGAATGGCTTTAATTAGCTTTAATTATATTATTACTATTATTGTGTACACTCCCTTTGTGAGGCTGATGAGAAAATAGTTTCAGAGAAACAAACCAACAAGCAAATGATAGGTACGAGAGTTCAAAAATATTTGGAAATTAATTGCCTAAATGTCTTCTTATTTATATTTCTGAGACTGAAAATAGGCCAACTGTCAATTACAAATGGTTGTGGCATATACACATATTCTGAGACAAGGTCAAGAAACATGGACTCTGAGTTATTGCTCTTCAAAATGACTGTCTTCTCCACAATAGGCACACAGTCAAGAAAACACACACACACACATAGACACACACACTCTATGTGTGTGTGTGTGTAGTTATATATATATATATATAAAATCTGTGTTTTCCTGGTCCTCTAATTCATAGTTCTGAGAACTGTCCTGTAGGTCACCGTTTCAACTCCCCTATTTTTTAAAACATCTGGCCATGGTTGTCAAGAGGAAATTAATCTTTTGCAGCCAAATGAAATTTGGGCTTCCCAGCACTAGCCACTAATGAAAAATGCATTAATGGCAAGCATCAGAAAAACCCCTGGCTCTCAGTACCAGAGGGTACATTTAAATAATTCTATGAATATAGATCAATAAAACTAATTTACTTATAGCCTTTGTGTGCAGTATTCAGATCTGAATAAAAGTCATTTGTATTACAATGTTTTGTATTAATTTGAGGTATCTATTGTTTTACATATTAAATTAATCTTGGTCTTTAGACAGAACTTCATATACAATAGTAAAATATGAAGCCTGGGATTTGATATTGGTAATGCTATGATTTCATAATTCAGCCTGGTTTGCCTGGATGTCATTTGAAAGGCTTGGAGAGTCCCAGAGGGCCAGCTCTGAGAAGCCAGGGTTAAATTGGAGAGAGAGCAGAGGACTTTAATATTCAAGTATGCAGCACGTCGGCAGCAGGACCTAAAGGCCCACTGGTGTTTTGGGGGTTTAGAATGGGATCCTGCTGAGTAGAGGTGTGAGAATGGCGCTGACGTGCACCTGAGTGTTTAGAGCATGAAGTGATTGCTACAGAATGTGAATATCCTGACTCGAATGCTAGAATCAAGAGATTACTTCCTTTTTCAATGAAGATAATTACTCATTCATCAAGTATTTACTTAGCATCCTCTTACTAGGTGTGTAGACACGAAGGTTAAGGTAAGATTTTAGGAGCTTAAAATTGACACAGGCAAATCACTAGGCATTGTGACATAACACGGTAAGAACTGTACCAGGAATAAGTATAGGGTGCCTCGGGAACCCAATGATACACCTTAGCAACTCCATGTTTCCTGAACTTATTTGGCCACAGAATCCTTTTTATTTAAAAAAATACTAGAAATAGTCCCTTAAACTCTGCTCTAATCCATAACTGTGGATGTAAAACAATGACATAGTTAACCAAGAGGAAATGGTGAAAGTTAAAAATTCAACCCAGCTCTATCCACTACCAGAAAGACAAAGCAAAGTCTCTTCACCCACTCTGACCCCTTCCGCACCTCTGCCACGGAGGGATTTTCGCTTAGTATCCCAAGATACTTCACCTCTCAGCTAGATGCTGCAGGAGCTACCTAAATGGTAGCTTTGTCATGTCCTGTAGTTCAAAATAAACAAGAATGTCCTGAGGACCAATGGCAGCTCTGACATTTTTGATGTTTTCAATTATTTGTTTGAAATTATGTAAGGGGCTGTTATTAGTTAATCTAGGTGAGTATCATCTTACACATCAATAAAATTTCTTCAGTGCCTTTCTTAGTTTCACTCATGATAACTGGATGTGCAATGACCTTTATGAAATGCAGAGCTGTAAAATATTTAAAGCATTATTACTACTACTAATAGTATTATTGCCAAGAAACTTCAAGAAAAGAGCAGAAATCACTTATCTAATCCCACTGTATTTCCAGAATTCTGGAACAGCAGAGATTATGAAAAGATTGCATTTCCATGCCTTCACTCACCTCCTATCCCCCAGGTAAGAGTTAAGGTGGTTTAGAGAATGGAATTAGAAGGAGTGACAGCAATTCTCTGTGTTATCTCTTAATTGTAGAATGACCCAAACAACATCACCCAACAACTGTAAACTGTAGTTTGCTTATGTATAATTCGAGAAAATTAGCGATTGCCATTCCTACCTTAATCAAAAAAACTAAGATTGGAAATGAGATAATATGTGGGAAAATGCTATGTGGACCACAGTGTTCTAGATTTTATTTTATCCTTTCACGTAATCTTTGTGCTCATTAAGACACTAAGCTCGCTGCTAGGATATATCAATACACAAGAAACGTGCAGCCCCTCTCTCCATGGAGCTTCCAGTCTAGCGAGCAAGGCAGGGATCCCGGATCTGTGTGGTTGCACAAGTCCCTGTACTTAGAAGGGCTGCGCCTTTGTCTTAATACTCTGTTATTATTGTCTTGACACTGTTAATTTTGCATAAGATATCCTGCATTTTTATTTTGTACTTGGCCTCATGAAATATGTAGTCTCCCCTTCTGGTGGGTATAGAAAGTGAATGTTGAAAGTAAAGAATAAAGGGCTGCCCATGTTGAGCCATACTAAAAAAGAAAAGAAGAAGATAGAGGCGAAATGCTCAGAACAGAAAGTGTGGTGGCGTCCCAGTGTCTGCTTTAGATGAGCAAGGAAGAGAGACTAAAGGTAGAGAGATGACAAAGGAAGTCTGGATGTTTGCCAACAGACCTAAGTAGGAAAATCTCCTTTAACAACATGAACAGGTCTAGAAGAGAGAAGCAGATGAGATCAAAATGAAGAAGGGCAGTGGAAAAATCACACCTCAAACCTAACTGTGGCCATATTGGTGTAAGAGCATGAGAGGAGAGCACAGTTAATGCCAGCGTGAAGCAAGGAATACAATCTAGGATAGCGAAGGGTAACAGCCAATGACCAGGATGAGCTACATCACCTTGCTGTGGCCAAACTCCTTCAGCCTAGCTGTGCCTGGACCAACAGGCACTTGGAATGGAAGTAGAATTCTTTTTTTTTTTTTTTTTTTGAGATGGAGTCTCACTATGTTGCCCAGACTAGAGTACAGTGCGACAATTTTGGCTCACTGCAACCTGGAGGTAGAATTCTTTATGGATGGTCCCTCCCATAAGGCGAGACTTCTTGGTTTATAGTTTCATAACAAAATCTGCTTGGGACATCTGCTACTGAACAAATATCTAAGCTTTCTCTGCCCCTCCAGAGGCCCTGAATCTGGATAGCTATGTATTCCGTGTGTTTTGAAACATTCTTCTTTCCAGATTACCACGTACAAAAACTTGGTTTATATATTCTATTAATTTTCTCAGTCATTTTCCATATAACTGCATTGCTGAAAAATGGTCAATTTACACTAATCGTAACAATTGTATGACTTAAGCTGGATAGTGCTGATCTCTGCTTCTGTGAGTATAAGCTTATAGTCTACTAAGAAAGAAATATAGGAAAATAAAAAATTAACATATTATACAGTATGTACATTAACAGAGGAGTATACGCTATGGTGGCCAAAGGAAGGAGACAATTATCTTCACTTTTATTAGGAAGCAATCTCAAGAATGCCACCAACGCTGCCTTAAGCAGCGTCTTGAGGAATGTATAGGAGTTTGCCAGTAGAAGCGTGGATTAAGTGCACTCTAAGTGATGTGAGAAAATCTTCTTCACTTAAGGAAACATAGAAAGTTAACATAAGAATTAAAATAAAGTATGTAAACAAAACCTATCCTTCATCAAAAACCTTAAAGTTGCTTTGTACTCTTCACACACCTCAGAAGTATCTATGCTGATTGAATAGCGTGAGTCAGAGTTATCGTTTTTCTTCTTCCTGTAATATTGGGGTTCAGGGGTTCAGGGTGCCCTCAGCTCCTCTGAGAGGATGTTTCTCCACGTTCTTGGCCTCCTGCCCTCTCAAGAATGAGAGAGGGGACCACGGTGCAGTGCGCAGTAAATGCCAGACTCAAAAGTGTTTGTAGAAAGTGATTTTATTTAAGAGAGAGAAAAACAGGGGAAAGAGAGAAACAGCTAACTCTCACACTGAGTGCGAGAACCCAGAAAGATGGACTCCAGGAGAGGAAAGCAGCTTCCACACTGAGTGGAAGGGAATAGAGAGAGAGGGAGTTTAGGAGGGGAAGACAGGCTTCCATGAGAGAGTGTGGAAGGGGACTCCAGAGGGGAGATCCAGGAGAGAGAAAGATGGCTTCCACGAAGGGAGTGTTCTGGAAGGGGACCCAAACATGGAGTCCGAAGGGGTGTGGAAGAAGGGGACTTTTAGCCTGGGAGGAACCCCACCTTCTCTAAGACCCCTGGCCAATGAAAGGAGTTCCTTAGAACTTCCCCTGGAGTGATTGACTCTTAGTTTCTTCCCATGTCCCCGAAATTCAGACATAAACCATTAAATCTCCAGGATGGAGAGAGATGAAAGTGGGGCATGGAGCTGGGAAATTCTTGCCCTTAAAACTACGCCCCCTTGTGGACCCGGAAAGAGAACACACTCCCTCATTCTCATGAGTTCTAATATACTTTAAAACAAATCACTAAGTTGGTAGCAAAACATATAATGCCACTTTTTTCTTATAAAAATTTATCTTAAAAAAAACCAGAATTCTCTGCATTGGCAATTTGAGAACAGGAATATATATCCGCCTATAAACTGTGAATATACAGGGTCAACTTTAGACTATTAATACACAAGGTCAACTTTAAATAAACATATATTGCATAAATCTCCATCTTGTTATTCTCATTATCGTTTTAATTTTATTAATTTCATATTATAATACCTAACAATAATATTGCCTGATATGTGTAAAGGGCCTTCTACATTGTAAATTATTTTCATAGCTATTATCTGACTTGGGTTAATACTCAAAAGCTCTTTAAGATTGAAAAGAAAAGTACTATATAGATGAGGGTGCCGGGGATCAAAAGGTCAGAAGAGTTACTGAAAACACAGAACGAATTACTAGATGGGAAAACTCGGTAAAACTCGATCCTAGCGCCTTACTTTCCAGTTCAGGGTTCTTTGGCACTTACAACATCTTTGAATCATTGAATATGTCTACAAAGGATATCATATATATGACTGATAAGCTAGTTACAAAATATTCTCTCAGAGGATTTACTGCAGTTAAAAGGGAAAACATCTCTACTTTCTGTAATATGCTAAGGAAACAACATAGGGAATTGCTTTCTTAGCACCATTCAAGAGGTGGTCACTCTATAAATCAAAGGCTCCCCCCTCATTTTTAAAGACAGAGAATCATCAAAGGATACATATCAGGGCAACCCCCCTAATCATCTCCTATTCACACAGATGTGGGCTCAAGTGCATACTCTAGTACCAATCACATTACACTAGATTATTTATTTTTAATTACTTTATTTTTACTAGAGAACACAGGAAATAAATTCAAAAGTCCAAAGGAACAAACTCAGTGCAAACAGTTTCACTCCCACTCTTATCTCTGGAGCAAAGAACTCTTTTTTAACAGCTTTATTAAGATATCATTTACACACTATGTGATTCACCTATGTAATGTTTACAATTCAAGGTTTTTAGTATATTCGCAGAGTTGTGCAGCCATTGACATAATCTAATTGTAGAGTATTTTCAGCACTTGAAAAAGACACCTCATAGGCATTATCAGTCTTTCTCCACCTGCCCGCTCCCGTAGGCCCCAGATGACACATATCTACATTGTGTCTCTGTGGATTTGCTAACTCTGGGCATTTCACATAAATGGAATACTACAATATGTGGTCTTTTGAAAATAGTTTCCTCAAATACTTTGAATAAATATTTAAAGTTCACCCATGTTGTAGCGTGTATCTGTAATTCATTCCTTGTGATGGCATAATAAGTTTTTATTATATGACTATATCACATTTTATTTATTCATTTATTAGTTGATGGACATTTGGGTTGTTTCCACTTGGGGTTATTTAAATAATTCTGCTACAAATACTTCTGTACAAGCTTTTGTGTGAATGAGTGGTTTCATTTCTCTTGAGTACATATCTAGGAGTAGATTTTCTGGGACATATATTTAATTTTTTGAGGAACTGTTGAAATGTTTTCCAAAGTAATTACATCATTTTACATTCCCACCAGCAATGTATGAGGACAGTACTTTTTTCACCTCCTCAACAACACAAACACCATTATTGTCTGGTGGATTTTCTTTTTTGTTTCATTATATTTTCTTTTTTTTTTTTGATTATATAATTTCTAGCAGATGAAAAGTGATATCTCATTGGGCTTCAATTTGCATTCCCCTAATAACTAATGAGACTGGTTATCTTATGTTTTTTGTATACATTCTTCAGAGAAATGTCTGTTCAGGGCTGTTGCCTATTTTTTAATTGGGTTGCTTATCTCTTTATTACTGAGTTGTAAGAATTTTTTATATATTCTGCATATGAGTCTCTTATCAGATATATGGTTTGTAACTGTTTTCTCCAAACTATAGGTTGTTTTTTTTTTTTACTTCCTTGATGGTATTTTTCATAAGACAAAGTTCTTAATTTATATCAAGTCCAAATCATTTATTCTTTCGTCATTTGTGTTTTTATGCCATATCTAAGAAATCTTGGCTTAAACTTAACTAACAAAAATTTATACCCATTTTTTCTTCTAAGTCTCATATTTTAGCTCTTATATTTTGGTCTGTGATCTATTTTGACTTTTTTACACAAGACATAAAATGTCCAAGTTCCTTCTTTTTATTTTGGCTATCCAGTGATTCTAGCACCATTTGTTGAAAAGACCATTTTTTCCCTCATTGAATTTTTTTTTTTTTTGGCATTCTTGTTAAAAATGAATAGACCATAAGGTAAGGGTTTATTTTTGAACTTACAATTCTATTATGTTGACTTATGTGTCTTTATATGCTAATATCACACTGTTTTGATTACTGTAGCTTTGGAATATATCTTCAAATTGAAAAGTGTGACTTCTCCAACTTTGTTCTTTATCTTCTTTATCTAGATTGTCTTGGCTATTCAGGATTTATATTCCTATTCATTATCTGGGGGAAAAAAAGTAGGTGAGATTTTAATAGGAATTAAGTTAAATATATAGATTAATTTGAGAATATCACCATCTTAACAAACTAATACTTATGATCCATGTCTATGAGATGTTTTTCCAATTATTTAGATTTTTGTTAATTTTAGGATTTGATAATTTAAAACATGATTTTCTAAATTTTCTAAAAATTTCTAATTCTTTCAGGTGTGTTTTGTAGTTTGAGGATAAGTTTTGCACATTCTTTCTTAAATTTAGTAAACATTGTTTATTAACTACTGTTAAATGTATTCCTAAGTAATTCATTATTTTGAGTGATTGTAAATGAAATTGTTTTGCAAATTTTATTATCAGGTAATTCAGTACTAGGGTAAAGAAGTAAAACATACTTTTGTATGTTGATATTATATTGCAACTTTCCTGAACTAGTTTATTAATTAATGGCTTCTTTAAGATTTCCTACATATACAGTATCATATCATCTGCAAATGATCATAATAGCGTAATATTAGCTGTTAGTTTTTTACAGCTGCCTTTTATCAGGTTAAAGAAGCTTCCATTTATTCCTGTTTTTTTTTATGAAAGGATTTTGTATTTAGTAAAAAAAGAAAACAAAAATAATTCTGCATTTATTGAGTTGATCATCTGTTTTTTGCTTTTTTCTTTATTGGTATGGTGTGTTATATTACTGATATGGTTATATTTAGTCTACTAGTTGACTGTTTCTGTTTTCTATAAATTTTGTGTTTTTTGAAATTGTATGTTCTTCATTCTTTGGTTTTTAAAATGTAACATCTCAATTCTTTAATAATTTTTAAATTATATCTTTTAGTTATTTTCTTAGGAGGTCATTTTAGGGTTTATTATATATATCTTAATGTATAAGAATCTGCTAAGGAATCTAATTCCAATGAATACAAAAATATTACTTCTTTATTCCTCTATTCCCTTTTCCTCATTTTTCATGGTGTTATTGTTCTACATATTACATCTATGTATGTTACAAACCCAACACTACATTGTTATAATGATTAATTTAGATAATTTTACATGTTTTAAATAAGCTGACTAAAGAAAAATGAGCATGTTATAGAGTTGGGTATATAACCTTCTCATTTTACATCTCTGGCTCTCTCTATTTCTTCCTGAATATTTGAGTTACCATTTGGTGTCATTTCCTTTCTCCAGTTTAGCTTTGCTCCCATCCACCTTCCTTGTGCTGTTATTGCCAAACCTATTCAATTTCTATATGTTTTAAGTTCAACAGTTATATACATATTGTTTTATGTATTTGTTTTTAAAATCAAATAAGAGAAGACATATGTAATTGTACTGTCTTTTATAATCACTTACATAATTACCTTTCCTGGAGCTCTGATTTTTTTGTATGGGTTCCTGTACCTGTCTGGTGTTACTTGCGTTCAGTTCAAAATTTTCTTTAGTATGTCTTGTAAGGTGGATCTGTTAGCAATGAATTATTTCAGTTTTTGTTTATTAGGGAATGTTTTTATTCACTTTCATTAAAAAAACTATTTAAATAGATTTATTTTTTAAGCAGTTTGTTTACAAAAAAAATAAATAAAATTGAGTGAAAAGTATTAAGTCTTCATACACTACTCACCTCCACCAATTTCTCCTGTTTTTAGCCTCTCGTATTAGTGTGATTCATTATTATATTTGATAAACCAATTTTTGTTCATTATTATTAACTTGAGTCCATGGCTTACGTTAGCATTTACTCTGTGTTGTATATTCTGTGGGTTTTGACAAATGTGTAACATGTATTCACCATTACATTATCATACAGTATAATAGTTTTACTGTCCTGGAAATCTCTTTTGCTAAGTGTTCTCTTTCTCCTCTCAAACCTCTGGCTCCCACTGATATTTTTACCGCCTCCATACTTTTGCCATTTTCAGAATATCATAATATTGGAATCATAGAGTATACAGTTTGTTCAGATTAGTTTGTTTCACTTAGCAATATGCATTTAAGCCTCCTCCGTGTCTGTATGGCTTAATAGTTTATTTTTATTGTGAAATAATATTTAATTGTATGGATATACCATAGTTTGTATGTCAGTCACCCTACTGAAGGACATCTTAGTTATTTTCTAACTTTCGACAAATATAAATAAAGCTGCTATAAACACTTATATGCAGGCTTTGTGTGGGTGTAAGTTTTCAACACATTTGGGTAAATACCAAACAGGGTGATATGGTAAGAGTATGTTTAGTTTTGTCAGAAACCCCCACTCTTCTAAAGTGGCTGTACCATTTTGTATTTCCACCAGTAATAAATGAGGATTTCTGGGGCTCCACATCCTTGCCAGGGTTTTTAGTTGTATTTTGGATTTTGGTCACTCTAATAGGTGTGTAGTAGTATCTCATTGCTGTTTTAATGTGAAATTCCCTTATAATATAGGATGTTGAGTATCTTTTTCTATGTTTATTTGCCATCTGTATATTTTCTTTAGTGAGGTCACCTTTCTATGAAATATTTTTTTTCTGGATATAAAAGTTTTTTTTTTTACTTTTTTCTTTCTTTCAGCACTTTATGTCATCCTATTGTTTCTGGCCTCCATTTTTCTAATGATAAGTCAGCTGTTAATCTTATTTGGGTTATTTTTCTCTTTCTGCTTTCAAGGTTTTATCTTTATTTTTCTCTTTCAACATTTTGAATGTGATGTGTCTGGTTTAAATATATTTGTACTTATCCTACCTGTTTATTGTACAATGTAAGAAAATAAAAAATAAGCTTAAAAGGAAATAAACATAAAGGAGCCAGGAATTTTTGGTTTTAAAAATTCCCAGTGATTCCAGATGGCAAATATTTCTAAAATTAGCAAGTAGCTTCTAAGCTAAATAGAAATTTTGGTAATTATAAATGTAGCTTCTGTGAATAGCTGAAATAGAATTCTTTGTATAGACATATCTTTCATTTCATTTATGAAAACAGGAGTGTTTTTTGGGGCAATAAGTTTTGTATGTTAAACTTTATAAGAAATTGAGTAATTGTTCTTGCAACAATATTACAAAGGGGCATGTAGAAATATTGGGGAATAGTGGAATTATTCAACATATTAATTATGACAATGGTTTCACAAGTGTCTATGTATAACAAATTTATCCATTAGTATATTTTGCATATATGGGGTACCAATTAACCCCAGTAAGTTGCTAAATATTTTTTAAACTACATTCTAATTTTCTTTGTGTTTACTTCCTTGCCTATATATTATTTAAAATTGGGTGTCTAATTTTCAAAATTTGTGAATTTTTTAGATATCTTTTCAATTTTTATTTTAATTTTCGTTTCAGAGAACATACTTTGTATGGTTTAAATATTTTTAAATTCTGAAAACCTGTCATCACCCAGAACTATGTCCTATCTTGATAAACCTTCTATACTCATTTAAAAAGAATATACATTCTCCTGTTTTTGAGTGTAGCGTTCTACAAATGTCAATCAGGTCAGGTTAATTGACAATGTTGTTCAAGTCTTCTATATTATATATATGCATGTATATTCATATTCTTCCTGTTCTAATTACCAGGAGAATATTATCCATTTATTAACATGAAATGTCCCTCTTTATCTCTTGTAACATTCCTAGTCATGAAGCCTACTTGTCTAATAGTAATATATCAACTCTAGCTTTCTTTTTGTCAGTACTTACACTAATTTTTCATCCTTTTACTATTAATCTGTTTGTGTCTTTATATATTCACATTTTGTTTCAAATAGACAACATTTATCTAGATGTTAATTTTTAAACCCAATCTGATCTTTATAATTGAAATGTTTAGGTCACTTATATTTGATGTAGTTGTCAATAAAATTGGTTTAGGTCTTCCATTTTGCTGTTTTTATTTTTCCAATATTTATTTGTTTCTCTTTGTTCTTGTCTTTTTTGGAAGGATTGAATATATTTTATAAAGTTTTTTCTCCAGTTTTGGCTAACTAGTTATATTTTTCATTTTATTCTTGACGTTGGCTGTCCTCAGATTTACAATATACATCTTGAACTTATTGTAGTTTACCTTCAAATTATACAACACCATTTTACATGTGGTCTAAAACCATTATATTTTAATTTACCCTCTTCTCATACCTTAATTTAGTAGCTTAACTTTGACACAAGTTAGGAACCTCTAAATTTATTTTAATTTTTGCTTTAAAAATGTAGTTATCTTTTAAAGTGATTAAGATAAGTTAAATATATTTTCCATATTTACTCACATGTTTACCACACCTAGTGCTATTTATTTTTGTGTATAGATATGAATGCCAGCTTTTATTATTTTCCTTCTGCCTGAAGAATTTCTTTAACATTTCTTAAGGCACATATTTGTTGGTGATGGATTCCCTCATCTTTTATTTTTTATAACATCTTTATTTTGCTTTCTTTACTGAGAGAAATTTTTGCTCAGCAAAGAATTCTAGATTTTTTAACCTTACAGTTTTGGGTTTTTTTTATTTATTTAACTCATTGTCTTCTGGCTTGCATAATTTCGGCATACCTGTCATTGCTACTCTGTACTACTTTGTGCATATGTATCTTTTTATCTGACTAATAATGTAATAGATAAAGAATCATAAATATTATTTTAATGTGTAAATTAGTATTTTATTTTTCTTTTCATCCTGGGTTTTTTAATCACCTGGTTGTTTCAGGTGAATTTTTAAAATTTAATACTGTTTATGGTTTGTTGTGGTTTTGGATGCATAGATTTATAGTTCTCATAAAATTTGTAGAATTTTTGGCCATTATATATTCACAGTTACTTCTTTTTCTCATCTCCTCCCATTTACTTCTAAGACATCAACTGTTGAGAAACATTTACTCTGCCCCCATGGCTCCTTTGTGGAGAATACCTTTTAGTTTGTAATTAGTGGTAGGTGGCTAAGAGCTGCCTGCTTGGTAGATTCTTGAGTTAAGAGTAGATTTAGAGCACTTGTGTATTAATAAGAATCATCTGTCTAAGAGCAAATAAATACGTGGATGTGAATCTGCTCGGGGCCTTCAGCCCAGAACACTATCAGCCTCTCAACTCTCAGGCTGTTGGTTCCCCTGGATAGATTCACTCTCCTGCACTATCTGGGTGTCTGCCTCTCAATACCTTCAGTGCCACCTGGGTTGGGGTCTCCCAACTGAGCTGGTTCACAGTAAGTGGTGCCCAAAGTGGGCTTTAAAGCCAGGATGAAGAGTTGCCTAAGCAATGGAGAAAGAGGCTAAGCTGAAGATATCCCAGGAACGTTTGAAAAGAATCCCCCAGGTAAGTCAGGGGGAGCTCAAAAGGAGCCCAGGGGAGACTCCCAGGTGAACTAGGGAGAACCCAGAAGTAGCCTGAGTGCTATTGGAAAAATCCCTAGGGTAAGTTGGGGAGCTCGGGAGGAGCCTGGGGGAGACTCCCAGGTGACTTAGGGAGAACCCAGAGGCGGACTGAAAATGTTTGAAAAAAGAATCTCCTAGAGTTAGTTGGGGGAGCTTGGAATTAGCCTGAGAATGTTTGAAAAAATCTCCCATGGTGGCAGCTGGGGGAGTTTGGTCATATTAGGGTAACATGAGACAAAGATCAAGCAAATGCAGGGCTTATATGGTGTGGTGTTTGGCTTTGGTGTGTTTTGCCTTGGAGCTGTTTCAGACAGATGAGGAGGAAAAGGATTCAGGAGAATATTCAGGAGAGGAGAAGGAGTGTGATGAAATGTGTAGAGAAATTATAGTGCAAAAGGACAAGAAGTCAGATGAAGAAAAGGTGTGCCTGTCAGCACCCCCTCAGTATCTTGTAGAAGGATAGCCAGATCCTCCCAATATTTCTACCTCTGCTTCTGTTGGCATTTGTACTCCTAGAACTATAGTAACCGGTTCAGGTGTTTGTACTCCTAGCATTACGGTAACTGGTTCCATCCACGCCGGAATTCAACAAGCGAGAAAAAGGAGATTTGGAGGCATGGCAATTTCAGTTTGCCCCTAAGACCAGCAGGGGCAAGTATGGGTTGCTTTTGAACCCCTTCCCTTCAAATTGCTGAAGGAGTTTAAGCAGGCCATCAGCCAGTGTAGGCCCGTGTCTCCATTTGTGCTAGGATTATTAAAGAACATAGCTTTTTCTTACCAGCTGATTCCAATAGATCCAATTTCTGGAAATGGGTTGAGAGGCCTTCCTCGGGCCCTGATCCAAACCTGGGCCTATCCAGTACAAGCTACTCACTCATTCCTATACAATGTTTGCTCCCCACCACAGTTGGGAGCGCAGATCTCAAAGGGTAAGCATTTTACTGGGAGAACCACCGTAAAAAATATCTACAGGAGTTTCTGGCTCTTCATCCCCTGAAACTGGGCTTACTTCTAGGAAGATCTAGTCTTAATGCTCAAGGAGTTAGAATTCATACAGGAGTTATTGATGCGGACTTTATAGGGGAAATTCAAATTGTAACGTCTTCTTCCATTCCTTGGAGTGCTGAGCCTGGGGAGTGCATGGCACAGCTTTTAATTACATATGTGAGAAAACAGGAAAAAGTGAAATTAAAAGAACACGAGGATTTGTAAATACAAACAAGACAGAGCAGCATCTTGGCTAAATCAAATTACTGGTAAATGTCCTACATGTGAGATTATAATTCAAGGAAAGACACATAAAGGGTTGGTAGATACTGGAGCAGATGCTTCTATTATTTCTTTCCAACAGTGCCACTTTCTTGGCCCGTGGAAAATTCCCAGCTCAGTGTGCTTGGAGTAGGGCAGGCCTCTGAAATGTATCAAAGCAATCACATTTTAACCTGCGAAGGGCCTTAGGGACAGCCTGGAACTATTCATCCTATTGTGATACAAATCCCTGTTAACTTACAGGGAAGAGATTTGTTACAGCAATGAGGAGCTCAGGTTTTAATACCTGAACAATCATATAGTCCCCCAAGTCACTAAATGATGCAGAATTAAAACTTAAGTTTTTTAAGTTTGCCAAGAGGAGGAGAATTAACAGTGGCTGAACAATACCTGAATAAACAAACCAAAGAAGAAACTGTAAGGCAATTGATCTGGTGGCAAGATCCACTCACAAAGAATTAGGAAAGAGGTAATGTGGGAGAGGATTTGCTTATATTTCTGCAAGTCCAAATCACCAACCAGTGTGAGTACCATTCAGACATTTAAAGCTATACTATGAGCCAGTTATCAAAAAAGACACTTGCATAGGACCCCTCAGTTGCAGAGATGATGAGACTAACATGGAGGTGGAGTACTGTTCCCATAAGAACACACCAAGCATCACCACAGACTTAGGGTCAAAGTAAGAAACTTTCACAAATAGCAGAAGAAAACTGAAGAAAGCGGGACAGCCTATTATGGCAATCATGATGACTTATCAAGATTAAAGTGAGTACTTCTGGAGTGGGGATAGAAGTAGAAGAAAGTTTCACATATTGGGCATATATTCTTTCCTTCCTTTAATCTCTGGCTTTAGTATTTTCTGTAATAATTTAGGAAATAAAGTAACAGTGTTTTGGCCATCAAAACCTGAATGCAAATAAAGAATGGTCCCCTAACTTAAGAACATTAATTTGCAGAGATTGTGTTGTAGAGGTTGAGATGCTGCACAACAATTCATGTAGAATTTTTGATACTTAGCAATGATTGCACCTGTCAGTCCTCTTGTAGTAACATGAAATTCAGATTGCAGATAAAGAACTACAATTATTAAGAATTTGTACATACTGAGATTAGCAACTCTATTGTTTGGAGAGATGGGCGATTATAGAACCACAATGTATGGTCAATGATAAGAGCTGGATAAAAAGAACTTTGAAAAATACCTATGGCCCTAAAACCAATAAAAGTCTGGGAAGGAAAATATGATAGAGAATCAGGCCCTAGTTCTTATTCATTAGAAGTTCATAAGAAATAAAAGCTCTTTAGATTCAGAGCTGGGTTAAACTCCCCATATGTGGTAGAGGGAGAGTTACAAATTGACTTTATTAGCTTTAAAAGTGTAATGAAACTAAACATGATCGGGGGAGAATAAAACAGCACCTGTAAAGGCCTTTAGAGAGCAAGCAAGGAGGAGGGACCCAGAAAGCCCCTTTTCAGCAGGAAGCAGTTACAGAAGAATGACCTCCATGCTATTTCCCAAAAGATTTCTGGGTCCCAACTCCTTAAGGAAGAAATGTAAGAGTAGGCAGTTAGGTTCCGAGGTGCTTGAGGAAATGGCTGATGGATTGGCAGCCCTAAAATTTGGATGAAAACACTTGGAGGATCTATGATTGCTGTTGTGATCTGTTACTGATCTGTTTAGTTTCTCCTTGCATAGTCTACAGGTGTGGATCCAAGATTTTCTGAGAAATGGTTCACCAAGATAGAGTTGTGCTTGCTTACCTAGCTTTGTTGAAACAAAGAAGGGGGAAGATGTTTCTCAACAACCAACTGCATTTGATATAGAATGCTTGATATCATTACACAGTAATTGGGGTATGTTCATTTTTTGTTAAGTCTCTGGCCTTCATTTTAGACTGTTTCTTTTGCTATGCATTTACCTTATCTTTTCTTCTGCAATACTGTGATGGTTATCCATTATATCTAGTGTATTTTTTAATTTTAATATTGTATTTTTTATTACCTGAGATTTTTATTTGGGTCATTTTTATACATTTTTATTTTCTTATGTTCATATTTTATTTTTCTAGACATATAATAGCTGTTTTAATATCTTTTAGTGCTAATTTCATTATGTCTCTCATTTCTGAGTCTGTTTCTGTTTATAAACCATCTCTTTGTATGAGCATATTTCCTGCTTATATGCATGCCTGGTAATTCTTGTTTGGATGCCAGACATTTTAAATTTTATGTTGCTAGTGCTGGATTTTTGTGTTATTGTTGTCGTTTCTTCAAATAGTTTGAGTTTGTCCTATAAGGCAGTTAGGTTACTTATTAGCTTGATCCTTTTGAGTCTTGCTTTTATGCTTTGTTAGGGCAAACCAAGGGCAATCTTTAGTTTAGAGCTAATTTATTCCCACTAACAAGGCAATACCTTTGTGAGCACTCTGCCAAATGACCCATGTTTTACAAGGTCTTTCCATTCTGGCTCCAAGAAATATAAATGATTCCCAGTTCTCTTTGAGCTCTAAGAGTTGCTCAGCATTCTATTTTCCAGAGCTCTTTTTGCCTGTACACAATTATATTATTTTTTCTTTGTCCATAGGTTGCTACTCCATCAATGACTGAAAGCTTACTTCTCTGAAAATTTCCAGAGTTTTCTCTATGAAATTCCTTCTTCCCTCATACTCAGTTCCAAGAATTCCAGCCACCTTAGCTTCCCTGTACGTCAATCTATTTCTTCAATCAAGCAACAACAGGCTCTTTGACGGTTCTCTCACTCTATCCTATGGCCTACAAACTCCAGGCAGTAAACTGGGACAACACAGTGTTTCTTTCATTTGTTCCCTATTTTTTAGAGATTATGGTCCTGCATTGTCTATTGGCCAATGACTGAAAACCATTGTTTTATATATTTTGTCTGATTTTCTCCTTTTTAATTTGGAAAGGTAAACATGAGTTATGGCTGAATGTGAAATTCCACATATATTTTCTGATAGCTATCTGATAGCTATTTTTTTCTTTTTTCTAAAGTTATTCACCTCTGTGAGCCTCAGTTTTCTTTAATAAATTGAGAACAATAATATTTATTTCACAGGATTATTGTGATAAAAGTGTGTCTCATGGAACTATGTCTGTGGTAGGCACTAGGTAGGCATTTCTTTTCATTTACTTTGATAATCAAGAGACACAGTACATCATTCTGCTTACCAAATCACTTCCTATCCTGACAAAAGTCAACTGAAGCATTGTTTTTTTCCTTAACAATGTCCTTGCCAGACCCAGCCTAAAGGGATCTCTCCTTTCTCTGTATTCTTTTAGCAATTATTGTCTGTAAAATTTGTTCAGTAATCATAGGTGCCATTTAATAGCATAGCTACTGTTGTCTAGAAATGCTGTTTAAATCCTTTATTAGCATATTTCAAAATGCTAATTTTGAAATTAGCTAATTTAAAGCCATTATTGTTGGACATTATCTATTGTTTGTAAATCTCTCTACCCAACAAGACACAAGCTTCTCTGAGGCTGTTACTCATCATAAATGTAATGCTATCTCTACAGGTCCTGAATCAGTGCATAGCACACAATGGGAGCAAAATTAAGAATCTAGTTTTAATTGTATGTGCTCAAAGGAGCTATTTATTCCTTCATATATTCCCCTAACTTTCATATTTTTCTAATCCCTTTCAGGGACTTAAAATTCTATCCCAGAAATGGCATCATCTTAATAACATGAAAGATACACGTTGCTCATGGCATAGAATCCCTCTTTCCTCTTCAATCATCTTTAAATGATCAGCTTCTGACTTTCCATCTCTAAGCCCCATTCTTTGGCATTACTAAAAGAAAAGAATGTAAAACCCAGGAGAATAATATATTGGATAGTAGATACCACTTAGAGGCCTGGCAGGTCCTCAGGGCTGAAGAGCCACATCCAGTTTGACTCTGTTCCTTGCGTGGAGCGTGGGGCTGGGCAGTCTCTGTCCATCCAATCTAAGACTCTCTGATCAAAGGGTCATAACATGAGGCAAATAAATCACTGTGTTTGTGATTTCTTGGTTATGATCAAAGATAAATCATGTGCTCAGTATGAGTTGTAGGATTTATTGTTCTGTTAATATTCAAGAGGGATATCACTCCCAACCAAAAAAAAAAAAAAACTGTTGTTGTCCCATGAACTTGAAATCTTAATGATAGGCCAAATGCATGAAAGTCATTTACAAGACTCCTTAGAGGGGCAATTGGTATCTGATTTTGCGTTCTCTACCCTATGACCATGCATCATATTCCCTTGAACTGGAAATTTCCAAGGAGAAATGACACTTTAATGAATGATGGTGTAGATTTAGAAAACTATTTCATCTCAGTGACTTCCACAGAAATTGGATGTTTGCTAGTCACATGGTGACTGGTATGACTGAAAACCCCTGCAAACCTGCTAGAATCGGAAAAGTCCTCTGCATTCTTAAGGACCTGACCCAAAATTCAGGTGCTCATGATTACAATCTGATTACAGTTCTACAGCAGGTTAATGGAGTTTAAATAATTAGAACCTATTGTCCTAAACTATTAAAGCTGGTTCTGGCCACTTCCTTTGAGGTGAATAATAGTGAGAGTGTGATTCTTTCTTATTTCCTGGGAGCCTGAGGCACAATGCAGAGAAGAATCTCACATATCATGGATCATCGGAGGACTAGAATGAACTCAGGAAATATTTGCTCTTGTCACATTGTCTTCACTGGAGCTAGAGACCTTTTAGTAGGAAAATTACAAAGTAGGCTAAATATGTCTAATTTCACCTGGTCTGTGGAGGATGCCCTTTCTTCTGCCTCAGATACTCAATACTTTGACGTTCTTTTCCCCTGTCTCCCACACCTTACTGTTCTAAATCAGGAAAAGTCTTAAAAAGTAATTCATTCACAAATTACCCTTCTCCTTATCCTTTCTTTAACATGGACAAACCTTAACCAAAAAGAGTGACTCTCTAATGAGGTATTTGCAGCATTAGCAAATAAAAACTTAGGTTCACAGAGGCTTTCTCATGGTTCATAATCCCAAACCACTACAACTACTCTTAGGCCATCAATCTCCTCGGGGTGATCCCAGAGGGACGCTTAGTGAGTGTCAGCCACTGCAGAATTCTCGTCCAACAGGTCCAAAAAAGCCAAGCAAAAAATGGTTCGTTTCACACCAGCACAGCTAGCAGGGAGTGCACCATTTAATATCCTTCATTCAAAGTAGCACACTCGCCCTGCTTCTGAGCAAATCCTTGTTCTGTCAAGCCTCTCCTGGTCTTCTTAAGTTCCTCACTTTGCACGATGGCTGCATTGTCCTTTCTTTGACCTCTTCTCTGGGATAAATGAAACAAACACTGGGATAGCTGCTTCCTGTGTGAGTCTGTCTGTTTCACAGGAGGAAGGGGAAAAGGCAGAGTGGTCTCTGGTTTCATCCTCCTTCACCTCCATTTTTCACCTCCGTTGACTCCTCAGTTCCCTCTGACTCCCATGGGTGAGCCCTGCTTTACCCCCACTCTCAATACCTGAATCCAGCCTCCCTCTTCCCAGCCCCTTGACTTCCCCACTAACACACTGAACCCTTCATGTTTCAGGAAGTTTGTGAGGGCAGTTGGCGAGGTGAATTGTGCTCCCTGACAAGTATGCAAAGCATTCTGTGATATAGTGGATCTGGAAGCCCCTATTATAGGAGATTTACTATTCTGTTCTAAGGTTGCACTCTAGGTTGAAATTGGCTGACAGGGTCTTAGCTTGGGTAGGATTTATTCCCCACATATTAAATTATTTTTTAATTAGTTCAATGCCCAGGTCACTTCTAAACTGAAGAAATGTGAAATAAATAAGTTTCTGAAGTTAAAAAGAAAGAGGCCATCAATTGAGCGAGTTGTTAAGTTTAGACAAAAATGTTTGTAGCCCCCAAGACATTATATATTTACTTCTACACTCTGGCTTAAGCACTAAGGAGCCACATATAACCAAGACCTTCAAAAATTAATTCCTATTGTTACTGGTCTCCTTGGCCTCTGCTTATAGAGCAACTTTTTTTTTTTTTTTTTTTTTTTTAAGGGAGGCATAAAGTACATGTAAAATCTTTGGCAGGGAAGCAGAATTGGGCCTTTTCAGTTAATCTGAAATCTTTCCCGCATCCCTGGTTCAGTGAGTATATAAGCGTGGGAGAGGTGGAAGGAGGGTGTCTGTGCCTGGCAGATTGTGGGGAGGAGGTATTATTGCCTGCGCGTGTGCACACACAGACACACACAAACCCCAGATGGCAACTAGATGAGGGAGAGAAGCCAACAACACCAGGAGTTATTTTAGGAACAAAACTAGGAATCTGCATATGGCTAGATTTTTCATCTCAAATGTTACTCTTGCATATGACAAGCTCCTCAGTAGGGTCGAAGCCAGTCCATTGATCAATTCAAACTATTTTCCTAGATCCTAATTCTTTGGAGGTAGGAGGAAAAGGTGAGTGGTCCTTTTAGCAGAGCTCTGAGATATTGCAGATCTTCTAGTAAAGGCTCTGTCGTTTCCCAGAACCCTCTTCTCTCAGGGTACATACACAAGGACCAGTAATGGCAGAGAACAGTTCAAAGTTAGAAGATGGCAGGCATTTAGCAGTTTCTTTATGCCTCTGGTGGCTGATTAACTGTGTTGGTTATGGGATACTGCTGGTGAGAAAAAAAAAAAGTGTTCTGCTTTGAAATTAGCTTTGCAAATGTTCCACACTTACAAACTGCACCTTAAACAATGGTCAATGGATTCACAATTTCATGCTGCTGGGGAAAAGAAAATAAAAAGGGAGAGTATGAATGGCATAACACCCATTCCTTACTACTCCTATTACCACAAAACAACCTCAAACACAACACTGTATAAATGGCAATTTATTAATATCATCTTTATAGGCATATATCAATAATATTATGCATATGTAAAATGCATAAGGGACTACCATTTCCTTCCTTTTCTCCAGTTCCATCTTTTCAATTAATCCATTAATCAATATCTCTTGATAGCCACTATGGGAGGAGTGCTGTGAGTTTCAGGAGTAATCTTAATTTTCAACAACAGTATTTATCTGAAATGCAATGGAAAGCTTTTTTCTTTATTTCACACTGTTGTCTGAAAGACTTGATGCTTCTGTAGCTTGGAGAGAGACCTTCAGACCAAGAATTTTTTTTTTTTTATACCAGCATAAGGTAAAATGCCACTGAAATAATGTGGCAAGCTCTGGGTATACAAAAGCAATGAAGATACAGTCACTGATCTCAAAGAGCCCAGTCTAGAGATGATGACAGCACATAAATAGTAATTACATGGTGTTGTATTAAGTGGTTTATCAGATGCATATATTATATTTCATGTTATAAGAGCACAAGAGAGTGAGTCATGAATCAGAGTGAGGAATACAGTCATGATTCCCGCCTGATTTTATGTTCTCAGAGGTAGGCTGAGTTTGGTGGTCACATAAGTAAATTCTTATTGCCTTTATAGAAAATTTTGAGATGGCATGGTATGCACAAGGCGTTGCAGAACTTTTATCGCAGATGGTGTAGCATGCATCTGTTGCTTTATCCAGTAGGTGGACCTCCTTTCTTCCGAGAATAGCAGCCCCTTTAGGGAGAGAAATATTGTTCTCCTCTTCTTCAAATATGTGATTGTATTAGGGACAGTCAATCACAATACTCTACCTACCAAGTCCCAGAGTTCTTTAATTGGAACTATGGGAAAATAGTACTTCTTGAGTAGAAAGGCATTAAAGCATGCCTGTATCTGCCAAAAGATATGTATCCAGCTCTTGAAAAAAGTCCATCTAATAGAATGAAGTAAAGACACAAAGACAAACAGAAATGAAAAAACAGAGAGCTCTCTAAGGGAATTCACAGTCCCCATTCTGGCCATTCCTGAGGCCCAGCTGTGCCAGTACACTCTCTACCATTTGATTGCAGAGCCAAAATATTTCACTTTCTGTCTCAGCTACTTTAAATAGGTGTTTGCCTCTTCTATCTAAGTCCCAACTAATTCAGATGGCTGGCAGAGTCCACACTAGAATTTCTCCATAAAAAAAATCTATTCGGACTTAGTATGGTATTAATCCACTCATCTACAACTGAGGTCTGTTTCTGCAGACTTCTATTACCTGGTGCTCATGACTCCTCTTCCAGTGTGTTTCTACTATTCCTAGCAGGATTTTATTCAAGGCTGCATTAAGCTACAGGAGACCACAGTGGAGTACTGGGTTAGCAATGATTTCCAGTATAGAAGGAATAGACAGGAATGTACCGTCTCATGAATCTCAAGCACACATCCTCTTCTGAAATGTGGGCTAGAGACTGAGTGTTAACACCCTATTCCAAAAAAATATGGCTTTACTACAGCCATGGAAACTTCCGTCAAGCAGTGTCTGAAGATAGGCAACTGAGGCAGCTCTTTGGAAGCAGGTTGGGAAAATAGAACAGGTCTGATTCACTAGAACTTCTAACAGAATCTGTCTAGAGCTGAGCTTACCATTTGCCCTCCCCAATTTGCTTCTTTTACAGTATTCTTCATTTTAGTTGCTAGTACCACAATATAAGCAGTCACACAACTAATACGTGAGGGCTTTCTCATTGGTGGTGCTTTCTTTCTCAAGTCCTTCAGCCACAGGATCTAACTGTGCACCATTCAAGTCACTTTTAATCCTTAAAAATATAAGTATATATACGTATACATTTCATTGCTTCTGTTCATCTCTACTACTAATTACCTGGTTAAGACACTCATTATATTTTATCAGGTCTACTTTAATGTCCTTTTAACTGGTCTCCCTGGCTCCATTCTTCTCTTCCTGCAATCCATATTTCACATAGCTGTCAGAGCGATTTGTCTGAAGTGCAAATACAATTCGGTTGCTTTCCTGTTAATACTTGTGGAAGGAGCCTCAGTATGACAGACCATCTCTGTCTTGCAGTTGAGGGTTCTGTCTGCTTTTCCACTTTGATGGCTGGCCACTCCCCACCCCTAAATTTTCACTTCAGCTGTTCTATTCTTGCGGTTCCCCATTTATACTCTTTTACTAGTATACCTTTTTCTTAGAGCAGAATTAAGGCACTCAGAGGCCCTATGCATGGAAAAAATTCAGGATTATCCAGGTAAATTCAGAATATAATACTAAACTATAAAACAAGCCCAGAATTGTGCTTATTTGCCCTTAATGATTACTTTCTCCCTCCCTCCCACCCTGCCCTTATATCAAATATCCAAAGAACGTTTCATAACATCTGGGGTATATTATGGTCTGGGTCAAATAATAGAATCAGAATCCTTGGTGGAGTTCCAGTCATCAAGTTGATGGGACCTCTGAAGTCACAACTTGCAATTGCTTATGCCTTGTCCTTTCTCCTGGTAATAGACCCACACATCTTCCCCTGAAAATACCTTTCAACTTATCAGAGAAGGGAAGGAAGAAGCAGTCCATGTGTGGAGCCCTTCTTGATAATGCTATTGCCTGCCTAGAAGGATAGCTTGATTTTTTTTTCCCCAAGCAATTACTTAAATGGTGTTTTAGCCCCTTTTTCTCTGAAGCAGGACATGACCTTTATTGACATTGTGGCTGCTGCCACATCTGTTAAGCTGACAGAGAGAAGGAGCTGGCCTGATCCTTATGATGGATTTGGCGTTGTCAAACCTTCAGCGCAATTTGTCATGGGGCAAAAGGAAGCCTGGTGCCAGTGGAAGGTTCCCCAACCCCAACAACATAGAGGGAGAAGGAGGTCCCCGCCGCTCCTTCTCCTATCACCAAAGTTTTACTGTCAACTCTGAAGTGAACCAGAGTGAGGTTCAAATCTCATTTAAGGAAGGATCTCTCGCTTTTGCCAGCTGTTGATCATAGGAACTGGAAGCAGCTCACAATGCACTGAGAAGGAAATGTCCCCATGTACCTGTGTGGAAGTCTTATAAATCAAACTCCCAGAGACAAAGAAAAGCAAGAAAATGAGAACGAAAGTAACTAGGCAAGATCTACTGAACAGAGAGAGCCATGGATGGAGATCCATGTCGGTTAATGAATAATGTGTTGCAGGGTTTGCATTAGGTGTGTATTTTGTAGAATAAGTTCTGTCTTTACCCAGTTTAAGACACCTCTATGCTAGTACAGAGTACTTTATGATTTAGCAGTCTTAACTGGACTTGCATTCAAAAGAGAGGCTGTAGTTACAGACCCCACTGAACTGAGGTCCTCTGGAGGCAATAAAACACTGAGGAGATGCTATCTCATGGATTTGGAGTCTGTCATTCACTTGAAAGTCAAGGAGACAGCTGATTTAAAGTTTCCAGCTAGGTCACAGAAAAGTCAGTAGCGGCTGCTTCCAGCCGAATTCAGAGTCTGAATATTTATGGTGTCAATCTGAAGTCCAGATAACCACAAATAATATAAATCCATTAACTCCCCCTCTACAAGAAAAGCTTTTTGGCTGCTAATGCCTTGATTGCTAGGTTACTGTAGGACTGGTACATGGATTTGTTGCTCTGGGGCGTTCTCTTTTTTTTTCTCTTCTCTCTCTCGCCTTCCATACCCACACCTAGTAACTGTGTATGCTTATGCCAAGCTGTGACGCAGCTTCCCAGCAAAATGAGGCACAGCAGCAATGCTGGCAGTCTTGGGCCTTGTTCATTCTTTCTTGATAAAATGCTGTGGTTTTAATAATCCATTTGACAACCACACTGCTGGATTATTCGGAGTTTCCACCATTTACACAGAGAACATACACTACCCAAGTTACCAGATTATTGCTTCTGAAGTCTCTTGGCTTATTTGTTTTCTCCATAGTAAATACCTTGCCCATCAAATAATCATCTCATCTTGGGAGCTCAGAGGGGGAAACATAAGGCCACATAGAAGGGCTGCCGTGTACAGGTGACGCTGCTGCCTTTCCACTCCAGCCAGCTCTGGGAGGTGGCTCGTTCCTCCTGAACTTCTGTTTGGCTCTCTTGCCTGTTCAGCTTTTGTTATCTTATAATGTCTCTGAGAGCCGAACAGGCCAAAGTAGTCTTGGACAAGGTGGTCCTGGCTGAGAGGATCCAGGCTTCCTCATCCCAGGAGAACCACTAAGCACATGGATGGGGGTTGGGACAACGTGCAGAATGAGTAACATGGGCAAGATGCTTCAATTTATGTTGCCATGCAGTTGGAGCAGGAAGTTAGCAGAGTCTGTGCCTTCAGCTGACATGGGAAGGTGTTCTTAAGTTGTTCTGTTTGGTCAAGTCCTATGAGGAAGCCCAGGATCCCAAGATCACCAGCCTGTTAAACAAGCTGATGGTGCTGTTCCTGCCACCCATGATGCTGCCCCCAAAGCCTGCTTCTGGTGGTAGCACGACACCTCCTGAGGGTTTGCTGTCATGGGTGCCACTACCCAGGAAGAGAAGGCCTTGGTCTGCCAGATGATAATAAGTGGGCCTGTGATTAATGGACAAAACCTCACAAAGAAAATCCCTGATGGAGCAATTTGGGTGGTCAGGGATCAAGGTATAGCACTCCTCTGAGTTGAGCCACTCTGATTCTGCCTTCTTTATTTCAAATATATTATCATGATCTTGAAGACAGATAGTAAAATCCAACCATGATTTTTTTCACCCCTGCCTCCCTCACCGTTGCAATTTTACTATGTTGGTCCTATGTTAGATGCGTGAGTGTGAATGGCAACAGAGGGACACCCTAGTAACAGGAAAATTATGGCTTTAAACAAAGTAATGTTGGACTACTTAAAGACTTCTAAATAATGAATGAATGATGAAACTGATAGGATCAAACACACAAACAGCTTGACATATGACATACAAAGCCCTTCTAGAGCACTGGTTCTCAGTCTTGAGCTTAGAGCAGTGGCTCTCAACGTTCTCTGTGCATCAGCGTCACATGCTAAAGCTTTGAAAAAATACAGATTTCTGGGCCACACCCCCCAGATATCTGAATTCAATTTGCTTGAGGTAAAAAACTGGGCAATGGAATTTTTTAAAGTACCACAGGTGATTTTAACATGTAACCAGGACTGGGAACCACTAATTTAGAGATTCTGATTTCATGAATTCAAGAGTTTAGGCTCTTCAAAAGATTTTTATGCTCACTAATATGTAACACTTCCACCACACATACTTTGTCAGGCATTGTTTTAGATATTTTACCAACATAAACTCATTCATTCCTCTCAACAACTCTATGAGAAAAGTGCTTTTATTATTCCCATTTTGCAGACAAGGAAACTGAAACACAGAATCATTAAGCTTCTTGTCCTGAGCCACAGAGCTGCTTCGTGGCGGAACTGAGATATGATCTCATCAGAGTACCAGAGATTTGCTGTGTTACTCTACCATAATGCCTCCCAAAGGTCTGAGGACCACTCACTTAGACATTTAAATATCAGAGCCTACTAAGGAACATGAGAGAATCAGGTTCTCATATCTGTGTTTCCATTCAGAAGGCATTTCTATTAACTTGGATGCAATAGGAATCAGTAAAAAAATCAGAGTAGACGGCCCTTAGTCTCTCAGTCTAAATCTCAGAGAAGAGATTTTTAAACTTTAGAAGCTAGTTATGCACCATAAGTGTCTTTTCTCTCTCTCTTTTTCTTTCTTTTCCTTCCTTCCTTCCTCTTTATTGCTCTTTCTCTCTTGCTTTCTTTCCTCTTCTTTATCTTACAAAAAGCAAACATAGAATTAAAGTGTGTTTGTTTGGGTTGATATGTCATTTCCTGCTCTTAAAGCCAGGAGACCTTTTAAAAGCCTATTTCAAATCTCAAGTTGCTTCTTAAGCAGTTAATGTGTCTTACAAAGTCACATTTAGATGAGTTCAGGCTAAAGGAATCAAGAAAGTATCAATTACATAACCTTCAAAAGATACTGCCATAAGAATGGAAATGAACAGTCCCTGGAGTTTGCCTTGTTTTGCGAGACTTCTGTCTGAGAAGGTGTCTGAAATATTTTTCATACTCCAAATGGTTTCATACTCCTATTCACAACAATAATGAATGAGCACAAAAGTAGAAGTCATCTTTTCTCCTTTTTCCTGTAAGAAAATGTCACTAAAAGAGTGCATACCATTCCCATCTTTGTATGTGAGAGTTAGAGCAATAAAAAACAGGTTTATAACAGGATCAATGCATTTGGCAATCACCAAAGATGTATTTAGTGGAAATTGTCAAATTTATTGTATTTACTGGCCAAACACTGTGGGGTTGCCCATAAGACACCATTCCTTCTGATATGATATGCTGGATAACTCACTTCCCACTTCTAGAGGGAGCTCCATTCCAGCCTCAGGGAGCAGTCTGAGCCAAGGCAAGTTCACATAAAGGCTATTAGATCCATGGTGCTATGTCAATCTAGTTAGCCTCACTATTTGCTAATTCAAATTCAACTCAAATAATTTCTGAGTATTCTGCACTAGACAAAGGTACACATCATTTTCACAGGGCTTCAGTGACAGTGATGTTATCTTTAGAAAAGCATTTACTTACCAGGAAATATGCACTAGACATTTCCACTGCAACCTGGAGTTTGATGCTACTCTTCAGTCCATACCATACCATTCCTCCCGAGGCCCCACCTCCAAATAGGTGACCAACTCATCCAGGTTTTAGTACTGTGGAAGTACTATGTCTCCTGGGATTGTTCAGATTTCTCTGTCCCAGGAAACTCCTCAATACTGGACAAAAAAATATTTGGTCACCCTACCCCCAACACATATCTGAGCATCATTTTAGCTTTGTGCCTCGGCTTGTTTAGAGGCCCACACAAGTGAAGTGTTGTAGCTCAGGTGGTTCACAAAGGAACTGCGCTTCTCAGCCACCAGCAAAGAACCTAGGGAAAGACTGAGCAAACACGTTTTGACCTTTGTGGTTCTGGTTTG
Source organism: Cheracebus regulus (assembly GCA_963574635.1). Lineage (NCBI taxonomy): Eukaryota > Metazoa > Chordata > Mammalia > Primates > Pitheciidae > Cheracebus > Cheracebus regulus. The sequence continues at coordinate 15,812 of CAUYQU010045144.1, read as the reverse complement.
TGGACAAGGGGTTCACTGCCAGAACACTGCCAGAACAGTGTTATCCTACACAGGAAGCATGGGTTGGGGGTTATACAGGGAGTCTCTCCCTGTTGAAGAAATGGAAGGCCATTTATGCTTTTTTTGTGTCTCATAAATCACTAACTTCCATACTTGAAAACCCGAAGTCAAAATGCTCAGTCAGAATTGAGAGATGGTCAGTCTGCCTTTGGCAGCACGATGCCAGCGTCATTTACAGAGCAGGTACCAGCAGCCCTGCTGACTGCGTGTCATGTCATCCATCATGTGAAACTAAACCAACAAGGCGTGAAGAGATGGTGTGGGAACTCTTGTCAGAGGGGTCAGACTACTTCATCAAGAAGGCAGGGCAATGTTTAGGATAGCAGGCTAATGGGAAGGGTTTTTCAGGGCATATTTTTAAAGGGTGCTTCCCCATACTCTGAAAAGAAAAGCTCAGGAGGCAGAAGCTCACATTTATTTTGGGTGCACCAAATTACATTTGAGAAGGTACTCTTACTACTGAAAATACACTACTAACTCATTCTTTCTTCTTGCTTGTCCTTTTAAATTTTTTTCCTGGTGTCAACAGCTAAAGTGACCACGTTGAGAGGTGCTACTTTAGATTACTATTCATATTTTATGAAAGATAGATATTTTGATGTAGGCTTGACCACAGACATGGTTTGGATCTGTGTCCCCACTAAATCTCATATTGAACTGTAGTTTCCAGTGTTGGAGGTGGCAGGTGTTGGATCATGGGGGTAGATTTCTTGTGAATGGTTTGGCACCATCCTGTTGGTGCTGTTCTCATGACAGTGGATAAGTTCTTGCAAAATGTGGTTGTTTAAAAGTATGTGGCATCCACTTCACTCTCTCTCTCTCTCTTGCTTCTACTCTGGCATATCTCCTTCACTCTCTCTCTCGCCACTACTCAGGCTATGTGAAGTGTGTGCTCTCCCTTTGCCTTTCACCATGATTGTAAGTTTCCTGAGGCCTCCCTAGAAACAAATGCCAGCATCAAGTTTCCTGTACAGCCTGTGAAAATGTAAGCCAATTACACTTCTTTTCTTTATAGATTACCTCATCTCAGACATTTCTTTATAACAGTGTGAAAACACACTAATACAAACACCAAGCCAGTCTATGATATGAAGGCCCCACAATATGCAACATTTCATGTCAGATCCTCTAGACAGGTACAAGGAAACAGATAAAGACGTTGTTTATGTAACATTGGGCTTTTAAAGTTGGAAAGAACTTGGAAACTATCCAGTCCAATGCTGTTTTCCTCTTTGAATTTATTGAAGAGAAATATGAGGGTCAGAAAGGAAGAGTGACGTGTGCTAAAATGACTGGGTAAATTAGTAGTAAGGACAAAACTGGAACAGGCCTGTGCACTTTAGCAACATCATCTTTGGTTCCAATGAGGGCAACATGAACACATTAAACTTCAAAGTATAGAAACATATATAGTCAACACACAATGGGATTTATGTAGAATCCATGCCTGACACATATTTAGAAGCTCAAAAATTATTTGTTGAATAAGATGAGAAAATAAATTTAGGAAAAATTGACATAAATCTACTGCAATTATAAGATTCTGTTAACAACAACTACAAAAAAACTGGTCTTTAACTAAAAGCTAACATTCATTGGAAACTCAATATATACCAGAACTGTTCAAATGCTTTACATATATTAACTCGTTTAGTTAACACTATAACTTAATACATTTGAATTCCTATTTTACAGATGAGGACCCTTAATGTTAAAGTATTGAAGTAACATGTCTAGTACCATGAAGTTAGTTAAGTATGACACAGGTGGCTTACTTCCAGAACCCAAGAAGTTAAGCATTAATCTATACCATATTCACTATACTGTGCTGTTAATTGTGATAAAAATGTTTTAATCTAGTTTATTTTACAAAGCACGAAATAAGCTATGTAAAGCAAGCTGTGTCTTAATTCAGTTGTGTTTGTAATCTATATAATTTTATGCTACCTCCTGATTGGTTGGCATAAAATACAGAAAATCAGGAGATTATGAATAGCCATGTAATGCAATGCTGTGGAAGACAAAGTGAGTTATGAAGATGATTTAATATCAGCAAAGATAAATAGTTAAAATGAGGAATAATTTCATCTAGTTTTTGATGAAAATATTCCTGAAGAATAACAGTCCAGATCTTTTTAAAAATTTTTATTATGTTTTTACTTTAAGTTCTGGCATACATGTGCAGAATGTGCAGTTTTGTTACATAGCTATACATGTGTCATGGTGGTTTGTGGCACCTATCAGCCCATCACCTAGGTTTTAAGCCCCTTATGCATTAGCTATTTGTCCAGATGCTCTCCTTCCCCTCATCCCCATCCCGATAGGCCCCAGTGTGTGTTGTTCCCCTCCCTGTATGCATGCATTCTCATTGTTCAACTCCCACTTATGAGTGAGAACATGAAGTGTTTGGCTTTCTGTTGCTGTGTTAGTTTGCTGAGAATGGCTTCCAGCTTCATCCATGTCCCTGCAAAGAACATGGTCTCATTCCTTTTTATGGCTGCATAGCATTCCATGGTATATATGTACCACATTTTCTTTATTCAGTCTATTATTGATGGGCACTTGAGTTGTTTCCATGTCTTTGCTATTGTGAATAGCACTGCAATAAACAAACATGTGCATTTATTTTTATAAAAGAATGATTTATATTCTGTTGGGTATATACTCAGTAATGGGATTGCTGGGTCAAATGGTATTTCTGGTTCTAGATCCTTGAGGAATTGCCACACTGTCTTTCACAATGGTTTAACTAATAGACCTTCCCACCGACAGTGTGAAAGTGTTCCTATTTCTCCACAGCCTCGCCAACATCTGTTTCTTGACTTTTTAATAATTGCAATACTGACGGGTGTGAGATGGTATCTCATTGTGGTTTTCATTGCATTTCTCTAATGATCAGTGATGTTGAGCTTTTTTTCATATGTTTGTTGGCTGCATAAATGTCTTCTTTTGAGAAATTTCTGTTTGTATCCCTTGCCTGCTTTTTGATGGGGTTGTTATTTTCTTGTAAATTTAAGTTCCTTGTAAATTCTAGATATTAGCCCTTTGTCAGAGGGATAGTTTGCAAAAATTTTCTCCCATAGGTTGCCTGTTCACTCTGATGATAGTTTCTTTTGTTGTGCATAAGCTCTTTAGTTTAATTAGATCCCATTTGTTAATTATAGCTTTTGTTGCAATTGCTTTTGGCAATTTCATCATAAAACCTTTGCCCATGCCTGAACGATATTGCCTAGTTTTTCTTACAGGGTTTTCGTGGTTTGGGGTTTTAGATTTAAGTCTTTAATTCATCTTGAGTTAATTTTTGTATAAGGTGTAAACAAGGGGCCCAGTTTCAGTTTTCTGCATATGGCTAGCCAGTTTAACTAGCACCATTTATTAAATAGGGAATCCTTTCCCCATTGCTTGTTTTTTGTCTGATTTGTCAAAGATCAGATTGTTGTAGATGTGTGATCTTATTTCTGAGGTCTCTATTCTGTTCCATTGGTCTATAGGCTGTTTTGGTACTAGTACCATGCTGTTTTGGTTACTGCAGTCTTGTAGTATAATTTGAAGTCAGGTAGTGTAATGCCTCCATCTTTGTTCTTTTTGTTTAGGATTGTCTTGGCTATGCAGGCCTTTTATTATAATTTTGGTTAAAAATAATTTTTAAAATAGTTCTAATTCTGTGAAGAATGTCAATGATAGTTTGATGGAAATAGCATTGAATCTGTAAATTACTTTGGGCAGTATGGCCATTTTCATCATATAGATTCCTCCTATCTATGAGGATAGAATGTTTTTCCATTTGTTTGTGTCCACTCTTACTTCCTTGAGCAGTGGTTTGTAGTTCTCCTTAAAGAGAACTACATCCTTTGTTAGCTATATTCCCAGATATTTTCCCTTAAAGAGAATTCACATCCCTTCTTAGCTATATTCCTAGGTATTTTATTCTCTTTGTAGCAAATTGTGAATGGAAGTTAATACATGATTTGGCTCTCCACTTGTCTACTGTTGGTATATAGGAATGCTTGTGATTTTTGCACATTGATTTTGTATCCTGAGACTCTGATGAAGTTGCTTATCAGCTTAAGGAGTTTTTGGGCTGAGAAGATGGGGTTTTCTAAATATAGAATCATGTCATCTGCAAACAGAGACGATTTGACTTTCTCTCTTCCTATTTGAATACACTTTATTTCTTTTTCTTGCGTGATCACCCTGACCAGAACTTCCAGTGCTATGTTGAATAGGAGCAGTGAAAGAGGGCAACCTTGTCTTGTGCTGGTTTTCAAAGGGAATGCTTCCAGCTATTGCCCATTCAGTATGATATTGGCTGTGGGTTTTGTCATAAATAGCTCTTATTATTTTGAGATATGTTCCATCAATACCTAGTTTACTGAGAGTTTTTAACATGAAGGGATGTTGAATTTTATTGAAGGCCTTTTCTGCATCTATTTAGATAATCGTGTGGTTTTTGTCATTGGGTCTGTGTATATGAATGTCCATCTCATTCACCTTCTAGTTCTGCGACCTTTCTGGAGAGGTGTTGTGATCATTTGGAGGAGAAGAGGTACTCTGGCCTTTGGGTTTTCAGCATTATTTCATTGATTCTTCCTCATCTTCATGCATTTTTCCAGTTTCAACCTTTGAGGCTGCTGACCTTTGGATGAGGTTTTTGTGGGGATGTTTTTTGTGTTGATGTTGTTTGTTGCTTTTTGTTTTTCTTTCAATAATCAGGTCTCTCTTCTCTAGGGCTGCTGCAGGTTGCTGGGGGTTCACTTCAGGGCTTATTCATTTGGTTTGCTCCCATGCCTGGAGATGTCACTCAAAGAGGCTGGAGAACAGCAAAGATGGGTGCTTGCTCCTTCCTCTGGGATCTCTGACCTTGAAGGGGCACTAACCTGATGCCAGTAGGAATGTTCCTTTATAGCATGTCTGATAACCCCTGTTGCAGTGGGGTAGGAGGGTGTCTCACCCAGTTGGATGGCATGAAAAGTAGGACCTGTTAGACGAAACACTCTGCTGTCTCTTGGTGTAGAGGGTGTGTTGCAGTGGGGTGAAACCCACTCATCTGGGATGCCTGGATTCCTCAGAGGAATGACCAAGTCTGCTGGTCCGTGGAGACTACAGCCCCTCCTCCCTTCTAGGGGCTCAGGCTCAGGGGGATCAGAGTTCTGTCCCTGAGCCCCTGGCTGGAATTGCAGTTCCTGCAAGGAGATCCTGCAACCACATTGTTGGCTGCTGCCCCTCCCCCAAGGAGCTCAGCCCTATTAGCAGGCAGCTGCAGCAGTAGCAATGGCTGCCCATTCCCTGGAGAACTTGGCAGGCTTAGGCCAATTCTAGCAAAGTGGCTGTTGTGATTCTGTGCAGCTACGTGGTTGGAACCCAAGACCCTGGTAGCATGGGTTCACAAGTAGGATCTTCCACTGGATTGCACAGTTCCATGGAAAAGGCACAGTTTCCCAAGCAGGGTAGCATGCTCACTCACCGCCTCCCTTGGCTGGGGGTGGAAGATCCCCTGCGACATGTAGCTATTGGGTGGGCTGCCACAGCACACTGCTCTTCCTTTCTCTCCATGGGTCACGCCAGCTGCCTAGTTAGTTCTAATGACAGAACCTGGATGCCTCGATTGCCAGTGCAGAATTCTCATGCTGTTTTGAATCTTTTCAATGGGGGCTTCCAATCGCTGCTGCTTCTAGTTGGCCATCTTGGCCCAAAGGAGATCAAATGTTCTTAAACTTTAATCACCATAAACTTATTTGCCTCTACTTTGATATCTTTGTTGGATTCTTTCACTAGAAGGGAATTCCCAAAGAAAATAACCAATCCAGTTGCCCCAATGCATCCATTAATGCTCATAGAGATCTTTATCTTCAAATATGTAAATATCAAGATAATGGGAGGTTATAGAAAGAAGTTACAAATATGGGCAGAAAGAAAACGAGAATTAACTCCCATAGTACCAGAACAGAATTGGAGGTAATGCATAATGAGTATGCATAGAGATAAATAGATGATAGGTAGATAGATAATAGACAGATAATAGATAAAGTATCATATATATTACAAATAAATATAGATAAAATTGTAGCTATAAATCAATACACAGACATAAATATAGATACATATTGTGTTACTTTTCTAGGGCTGCTGTACAAATTACCTATATTTGGTAGTTTAAAACAACAGAAATTTATTCTCTCACTGTTTGGAGGCCAGAAATCCAAAATTAAAGGATTGGCAGGATTTATTCCTTCCCTGAGGGAGAAGATCCCATGCCTCTCTCCTAGCCCCTGCTGGTAGATAGCACTCCTTGACACTCTGGTATTCTTTGGTTTGTAGCTGCATCCGTTCCACCTTTGTCTCTGTCTTCACATGGCATTCTTCTCAATGAGTGTCTGTGGCTCTGTGGCTCCATTTTTCCTTATAAAGATGCCAGTCATTGGATGTGGGTCCCACTCTAATCAAATATGACCTCATCTTAGTCACATTTGCAAAAGCTCTCTTTCCAAATAAAGGCACATTCTGACTTATGGTAAATATTAGTTTTGTGAATACACTATTCCATCTGTTACATATATATTTTCTAACATTTCCTAACATCACCAATCCTAAGAGGGCTTGGTTGTAGTGACACACCAAAAGCAATGAGCATACCTAGTACTAACAGTTTGGTTTCTAAATACCATGCTTAAAAGAACTAGAGATTTTCTTTTATGTGTGTGAGGACTGTGAATGACTAATTTAAGGATTGGGTAAGGGAAAGAATTAGGTGAGAATTGAATATCTTGTTTGAAAAAGCAAGATAGTGATCAAAGAATGATTGAGGAAAAGTGAAAAGGACTCAGAAGTCAGTACGAAAGAAAGTCTAAGAAGCCAAATTTGGAAAAATTTGAGCATGAAAATAAATAACTCAGATTATAATCTCTCAAATAATACTGAAAACTGTCAGTCAATACTTACATACTTAAATTCATACATAACATACATATGCTAACTGAAAATAGATTTTCATTCTTTTTCCAGTCAATATCATTTCATCATATGGATGTATGGTAGTTCATACAACTGTTTTATTACTAATTCAAATTGTTTCCAATTCTTAGCTACTTTAATAGTATTGCAATGAATATTTTTATAGCCTCCTGTTTTTAAAGGAGCACTAACAAACTGTAACACAGTTTGTACTGTAGGTGATGTGTGCAGCTAACCACCATGGCACACATTTAACTATGTAATAAATCTGCACATCCTGCACATATACCCCTAAACTTAAAATAAAAGTTGGAAATTTTAAAAAAAGAGTGGCAGGAGGTGTAGAAACCACATTATAGTGTTAAAGAGCTGAGGATATTTAAGCTGGAGAAAAGATGATTGGGGCCAGGCACAGTGGCTCATGCCTATAATCCCAGCACTTTGGGAGGCTGAGGTGGGTGGATCACAAGGTCAGGAGTTCAAGACCAGCATGGCCAATATGATGAAACCACATCTCTACTAAAATATACAAAAACCATACAGGCATCGTGGTGCACGCCTGTAGTCTCAGCTTCTTGGGAAGCTGAGGCAGAAGAGTCACTTGAACCCGAGAGGCAGAGGTTGTAGTGAGCCAAGAGCACACCACTGCACTCCAGCCTGGGTGACAAGAAAGTCTCTGTCTCAAAAAAAAAAAAAGAAAAAGATTGGGAGGTAAATTACTGAATGGAAATTTTGATCTTTAAAGGAACTCCACAGGAATAATATAGCTTATTATATCTCAGACACTATTCTGAGTGTTTTATATGGATATATCAGTGCAATTAATCCTAACCATCATCCTATTAAGTAGTTACTTTTATTATCCTAATTAGGTAAAAAAAAAAAGTGAGACACCAAAGGGGTCTATTATAGTCCAATATTAAATGGAATACAAATATTAAAGTGACTAGTATTATCCACTATTTTTTTTGTGCAAGAAGCAATATGGTTTATTGGACATAATCTTGATTAGTCATAAGCAAGGATATAAATATGGACCCATCCCCTTATTCACTATTGACCTGTTGGACTTTGTTCCGGTCACATGACTTACTATGCCCTAGACATTTTATAAAGGACTAAAGTTCAATTATTTACATAAGAAACATATATTTATTGAATGTAGTAGGTAGTGTTTCAAATTCTGGTGCTTCATTCTCCTGCAAGTTGCAATCTGGAGGAAGAAACAAACTGAGAGATAAATAAACATGTAGATAAAATAGGTTAGTGTTAGATGCTATGAAGAAAAGAAAAGAAAAGAATCACATCAAGAGTACCTATTTTAGACCAGAGGGTCAGGGAAGGCCTTTTGGAGGAGATTTCATCTGCACTGAGTCCTGAATGAGAAGAAGCCAGCCAGAGGAAGATCTGGTAATAGAAGATTCTAGATGGAACCACCTCCAGTGATGATCCCTGAAGCAGAACATGCTAGGAGTAGTTGAGGAGCCAGAAAGCCAGTTTGGTTGCAGTTTCAGTATTGAGAATTGGGGTAGACAGAATGAGGCTGAAGAAATAGAGTTCACTCTGATTTTGCACAGAGCAATGTGAAGAGCTACAAAAACAAAGGATATTTCTAAACACCATAAACCACATGTTCATTTCATCTTAGTGTTGGTGTCATTGCTGCTGCCAAGGCAGGGCACTGCACCTGGCCACAGGAATATTTTCAAGTAGCAGTGCCAATTGCACCATAGGCAGCAGTTACCATCTCTCATTCCCTCTTTCCCTAGCGCCAGGAAAAACAAATGCCTTGGATAGGCTGGGGGAAAATGTCTGAATATTTGTCTCCTTTATCAAATGCATCTTCTATTGACAGAATCCATAGCTATATTGTTAATATGCCCATAGAAACAATCACCCTCATTGAAGAAATTAAATGACCACTCCATCACTTCCTGATGTGAATACATCAGTGTCACTGCACTTAAAGCAACAGGATAGCTAAGAGCCAGTCAATTAAAATGATCATATGGGTTTATTTTAAAAGTAGGCAGACAGCAGTGAGCTTGTTATGATGATGATGAAGACATGTTTACAAAATACAAATGGAACTCCGATATGGGTCAAGTATAGTGCAATGAAAAAAATACTGTTTTTATAATCATTCTTAAAGTTGACTTTTCCAAAGGGATAGTACTATTTTGCCTTATTTAATAATAAAGTGTTCTCAAGAGATCAAATGCATCTTTCACACATGTCTACAATTTAAATCAAACTTTTGTATCTGAGTCTACCTGCATGGGAGACACAGAGAGAAAAGAAGAGTTTTCTCAGGGCTCTTTCTGCAATGGAACGCATACCTTGCTTAAAGCAAAAGCCTTAAGTCTTAGGTTTCCAGAGCTTTGCCTCTGAATAAGGGGCCAGGTAAACTGGAAACTATAGAGTCAGGTGCCACTGACCAATGAAGAGTCCAAGAAGATGGACTCAGGCGGGAGTAGGGAGCAGAACTTCTACTAGAATGCTGAACTTGAGTCTTCATCACCTTCTTTGCCACTATTTATGTGACTGTGCAGAGAATAGTTAGGTTTCAAGGCTCTAATCTTTACAGTGAACTTAGAGTAAATTGGCTCTTTGTAAGAAGATCATCTCTTGAGCTCCCTTTCAGCTTTGGGTCTATGGCTTATGAAACACATTAGCAATGGAGGTGAATCCCCCAACCCCAAGAATGCTGTGATAGAAGAAGCTCTCAGTATAACAGAATATTGGTAACTATTGGGTGGTCTTTGACAAAGTCACTTCCCATTTTTCTTCAGTTTTTTTTAAAAAAATATTTTCATAGGAAAGGTGTATGTTAAATCAATGGTCTCCCAGCCAAAAATAATCTTTATTCCGACAAACTTTTATACTGAGTTCAAACACTTAACATTTTAAAAGTAAAGCTGGCTTGATGAAAGTAGAGGCCAAAAGCTTAAACCGCTTAACTCAACTGTTCTTGATGAAGCTGTTAATGCTAAAGGATGGCTAGCCTATAATTTTACCGTCGTCAAACTGATTTGCATTCAGTTTTGGACAGCCATGTTCCATTACATAAAGTGAGACACACCTGTATTCAGCTCTGGTGTCCTGAAAAATTTTTTTACCAGTCAAACCATGATATCCTTTCCAAACCCAGCTCTGAGCAATTTCCAAAAAGCCACATGTTAAATTCTAGGACACTTTTACGCTCTACCTAGAGAATGCCTATGGCACTCTGAGACCTCTTCATGACCGAGCTCTGTTCTTTCTCCAGAAGAGGAAGAGAGGAATCTCCCTCTACTGGATAAACTTTTTTTCACAGAATTTATGATCACCCACTCTTATGCCTGCAGGTCAAGGCACAAATAAAAAAGAAGTCCCCTAAGGGAATTGCTAACAATGTAATGAGACTATAAGGGTTTTGGCTCATGAGGTTAAATGCCTTTGAAGATACAAGGAAACATTGCAGAGAAAATGTTTCTAGCTGTGGCTGTGACTATCCCTCTTACAACAACCGGAATACGAATCTACTTTTTCGTAATAAATGACATAACAGGTCTTGACAAGTCTTTTTTCCCTCTCTGGAGCCTCAGCTTTCCCACATTTGAAGGAGATTGGCTCCATACAGATTGCCCTCAAGGACTCCAGAGATTAAGAAGATAAATGTCAGTAACATGCAAGTTCCCTAATGAAAGTGTGTTACAGGAATATCAGGTCCTATCATGATTCACAGAAGAATTTGCTACCCCAAAAGGTTCTTGGGGATTAGTTAGGGCTCAGCTGCGTGTACTGAAGAAGCGGCAAGGGCTGAACCTCCCTGCTGATCTGTCTGGCTTCACTGTTATCAAGCCAACATTGTACAGAATAAAGGGGCAGGGAGCCTTCATGGAATTAATGACTCAGTTGTTCAATACTGACATAGTGAGAGTGGAATGTTAAGTGCTTTTTAACAGTCATTAAGCACATTAGAGCTTTTATGTCTTGGTTCCTGTGTCTTTTACCAAGTTCCTAGAAAATAAGAATGCTATCCAAAGTGAGGTGAAAAACACTATGGAACTCAAACTTTTTGTCTCCACCTAGGAGTGCTAGAACTAAACAGTCAAATAATTGATTCTTCGGGAAAGAAAGATGAGTTGAAAGTGAATAGAATCCTACTGTATTAATTGCCTATGTGCCTGCTTTTCAGAGCTGCTTTGCAGGGACCCCATTTCCTAAAGGACTTACAATTCCACACCCCTCTGACCCAAAGCATTGTAATCTGTAAAAACTGATTATCAAGACAGCCCCTGGTAAAGCGTATCAATCAGTTAGTGCTGAAGTCTGCGTCTTTGTTAAGAAAAATTTTAGCAAAAGATAGACACGTATACCCATACTCACTAAGAACTATACGTGTTATGATAAATAATTCATATATCATGTAAATAAGTTTGCAGATAGGTTCAGTATGAGCCAGATCCCTGGAGAATTTACCGTCTTTTATATTTTCTACAATCTGCTCACATTTTCTAGTGTGATAGAATTAATAGATCTGATAGAAACATACCTGCATTTACTAAACAATAGAGTTGAGTAAACAGTTCATTAGCCTGCATTCTATTGGCTTAGGCCCCCTTTAACTCCCATCTCTACACACTGACACTGCAGTAATAACAGATGTTCATAGCCATACACCTGAAGTATAACAATAGCTTAAAGAGTCTTCTGAATTTCTAAAGAAATATTGTCTTGCTTTGAATTTACTTTTGGTTCTACGTGCATTTATGGTCTATAGAGGGTGAGCAGATTATGGCTTATGGGCCAAATTTGGCCTGCCATCTGTCTTTGCAAATGTTTTATTGGAGCATATCTACACCCATTCACTAACGTATTTGCTTATGACTGATTTTGCACTACAATGATAGAGTTGAATAGTTGAGACAGAAATTATGTGGTATGCAAAACCTAAAATATTGACTATCTGGACCTTCTCAGAAAAAGTTTGTCAATCCGTGGTCTATATTAATTTGGAAAATAGAATTCTGAGCACAAGCTGTGTTGTAAACAGTGGCATGCCAAAGTCTGTTCAGCTCATCAATGCTGACTGCTCACATCTCATCTTACCTACATATCCAGTGATGATATGTTGGTAGCTAGAAATTAGCCATGGTGGGAGTATTTACATCACAGCAATCGTGAAGCACTAATAATCTGATTTCTCTCCTATAAGGAGCCATTTGATAAATATTTACCAGCACACTACTGGTAGTAACCCTCTATTAGTTAAAATTTGAACTTAGGCAAGATAATATACATGCTGTCACCTGTGAAGAGGGTAGGAAAAAACGGTCTTGAATTGCTGACGCCACCCCTTCCCTATACCCACGGCAGCAGTCACAGGGGGAAAAAGAGAGAGAATCTGTGCACTTGAGGGAGGGAGAGCATACCAGCTGGAGGACTTAGCATTGAACTCAATGCTGCCCAGTCACAGTGAGAGCAAAGCTGTGCTAGGCCCAGCCAGTGCCCAACCATGGAGGGAGCATTTGGACCAGCCCTAGCCTGAAAGGAATCACTCATCCCAGTGCTTAGAACTTCCGTTTCTTGGCAAGCCTCACCACCATGGACTAAAGTGCTCGGAGGTTCTAGGTAAACTTGAAAGGCAGTGTAGGACACAAGGACTGCAATTCTTAGGCAACTCCTAGTGCTGGCTTGAGCTTAAAGTCAGTGGACAAGGCTGGCATGGGACCTAGTGAGACACCAGCTGAGGCAGCCAAAGGAGTGCTGGGACCATCCCTCCCTGAACCCCAGCCAGCATAGCTCACAGCAGCAAAAGCGACTCCTTCCTTCTGCTTGAGGAGAAGAGAGCAAAGAGTAAAGATAACTTTTTCTTGAATCTTGGATACCAGCCCAGCCACAAGACGATGGGGCACCAGGCAGATTCTTGAGACCCCATTCCAGGCCCTAGCTCCCAAATGACGTTTCTAGACATACCGGGATACAGAAGGGAAATTGCTGCCTTGAAGGGAAAGATGGTTTTGGCCGGATTAGTCACATGCTGACTAAAGAGCCTTTGGGCCCTAAATAACTAATAGCGATACCTAGATAGTACACTGTGGGCTTTGGGTGAGACTCAGAGATGTGCTGGCATCAGGTGAGACCCAGCACATTTCCCACTATAGTGGCCACAGTGAAAGATTCCTTCTGCTTGAGAAAACAGAGAGGGGAAAAGGGGAACTTTGTCTTGCACTTTAGGTACCAGATCAGCTACAGTGGGGTAGAGCACCAAGGAGGTTCCTAGGGTCACTAAGTCCCAGGCTTAGGCTCTTGGACAGCATTTATAGACCAGCCCTGGGACACAGGGGATTGCATGGCCCTGAAGGGTGAGTCCCAGGTCTGGCAGAATTCACTGAGCTGACTAAATAGCCCTTAGGCTTTCAGTAAGCATTGGTGGTGGTCCGGCAGAAATCCCTGTGGGTCAGTGGTGGTGGCGGCCATCGGGAGGCTCCTCTGCCTGTAAAAAGAGGAGAGAAGAGTGAGAAGGATTTTGGTCTGTTTGAGGGCCAGCTTAGGTGCAGTAGAATACAACACACAAGGTAAATGTCTATGTTTTCTGACTCCAATACTTGGCTCCCAGACAGTATCTCTAGACCTGCCCAGAGTCTGAAGGAACTCAATGCCCTGAAGGAAAGGCACAAACCTTTCTGCTTTTTCCACCAGCTGATCATAGAGTCCTAAGCTCTTTTTTTTTTTTAAATTTATTTATGTTACTTTAGGTGCATACTATATCTGGCATTTCTCCCCATGTTATCCCTCCCCACCCCCCACTGTCTCTCCCCTACCCCCTCAACTGCCCTCAGTGTGTGATGTTCCTCTCCCTGAGTCCATGTGTTCTTGTTCAACACCCACCTATGAGTGAGAACATATGGTGTTTGGCTTTCTGTTCCTGTGTCAGTTTGCTGAGAATGATGGTTTCCAGATTCATCCATGTCCCTACAAAGGACACCAACTCATTTTTTATGGCTGCGTAGTATTCCATGGTGTATATATACCACATTTTCTTTGTCCAGTCTATCATTGATGGGCATTTGGGTTGGTTCCAGGTCTTTGCTATTGTACACAGGGCTGCAATGAACATATGTGTGTATGTGTCTTTATAATAGAATGATTTATAGTTCTTTGGGTATATACCCAGTAATGGGATTGCTGGGTCAAATGGAATTTCTATTTCTAGATCCCTGAGGAATCGCCACACTGTCTTCCACAATGATTGAACTAATTTACACTCCCACCAACAGTGTAAAAGTGTTCCTATTTCTCCACATCCTCTCCAGCATCTGTTGTCTCCCGATTTTTTAATGATCGCCATTCTAACTGGCATGAGATGGTATCTCAATGTGGTTTTGATTTGCATTTCTCTAATGACTAGTGATGATGAGCATTTTTTCATGTTTGTTGGCCTTATATATGTCTTCTTTTGGAAAAGTGTCTGTTCATATCCTTTGCCCACTTTTGAATGGGGTTGTTTTTTTCTCATATGTCTGTTTTAGTTCCTTGTAGATTATGGATATTAGCCCTCTGTCAGATGGGTATATTGCAAAAATTTTTTCCTGTTCTGTTGGTTGCCGATTCACTCTAATGATGGTTTTTTTTTTTTTGCTACACAGAATCTCTGGAGTTTAATTAGATCCCATTTGTTTATCTTGGCTTTTACTGCCATTGCTTTTGGTGTTTTAGTCATGAAGTCCTTACCTATGCCTTTGTCCTGGATGGTTTTGCCTACATTTTCTTCTAGTGTTTTTATGGTGTTTGGTTTTATGTTTAAATCTTTGATCCATCTGGAGATAATTTTAATGTAAGGTGACAGGTAGGGGTCCAGTTTCTGCTTTCTGCACACTGCTAGCCAGTTTTCCCAACACTATTTATTAAACATGGAGTCCTTTCCCCATTGCTTATTTTTGCCTGGTTTGTCAAATATCAGATGGTTGTAGATGTGTGGTGTTTCTTCTGGGGTCTCTGTTCTGTTACATTGGTCTATGTCTTCGTTTTGGTACCAGTACCATGTGTTTTGAATACTGTGGCTGTGTAGCATAGTTTGAAGTCTGGCAGTGTGATGCCTCCAGCTTTGTTCTTTTTGCTTAGGATTGTCTTGGCTATGCAGGGTCTTTTGTGATTCCATATGAAGTTTAAAGTTTTTTCCAGTCCTATGAAGAAGATCATTGGTAGCTTGATGGGGATAGCATTGAGTCTATAGATTACTTTGGGCAGTATGGCCATTTTCATGATATTGATTCTTCCTAACCATGAGCATGGAATGTTTCTCCATCTGTTTCTGTCCTCTCTTATTTCATTGAGCAGTGGGTTTGTAGTTCTCCTTGAAGAGGTCCTTTACATCCTTTGTTAGTCATATTCCTTGGTATTTTATTCTCTTTGTAGCAATTGTGAATGGGAGTTCACTCTTGATTTGACTCTGTGTTTGTCTGTTATTGGTATATAGGAATGCTTGTGATTTCTGCACATTGATTTTGTATCCTGAGACTTTGCTGAAGTTGCTTATCAGTTTGAGAAGACTTTGGGCTCAGATGATGGGGTCTTCTAGATATACAATCATGTCATCTGCAAATAGAGACAGTTTGACTTCCTCCTTTCCTAATTGAATACCCTTTATTTCTTTTTCTTGCCTGATTGCTCTGGCTAGAACTTCCAATACTATGTTGAATAGGAGTGGTGAGAGAGGGCATCCTTGTTTAGTGCCTGATTTCAAAGGGAATTCTTCCAGCTTTTGCCCATTCAGTATGATATTGGCTGTAGGTTTGTCATATATAGCTTTTATC